>VOQJ01040690.1:7173-18852 GCA_015052665.1 Apistogramma diplotaenia | reverse complement strand
CCACTTAAAATATCTTTATAAAACTGTGATGTTATATTTTTTGTAATTTCTGCAGCCCTCTGAGCCAGATTTGTGTTTAAAAAGACAATTTTAATGTCAATGACAGTTTTTACTTTGATAAAAAACGAAAATACAATCGTTACTTTGCCAAAAACTGATTGCAGCTTCTGTCTTGTGATAGAAATGCTGTTTTTCGCTCAAAATGACTTGATATCGTTCATGAGGAATATGTTTGACTTATGTTTCACAGATTATAGGTCAACAAGTTATTTAGAGCCTTTTAATTACAGGCAATCATTTTTTGGCAAATACCGGAAATCGCTTTTTGGCAGATGATCACTTTTTGGCACAACACCGGCCCCAGATAAGCGGACGAAAATGGACATTTTCTATTCTATTCTATTCTATTAAAAATGCATTTATAACAGCCGCTTTTTCGTGTAGCCCCGCCCACCGGTCGACGTCATCAACCACATGACTTTATGAAACTAGGGCTTTTGCAGAAGGATAAGACGAGAGTCGCACCGGCCTTCAGCCAAAGCCGTGAACCGTAAAAGCTACTTAGCATTTATTTGATTGTATTTATTTAATGCAGAATAACGTACCTGTCCATAACGCACCGTCTGCCGTTGTTAGCGAGCTGTTAGCGTTTGTTTGACGTCATTGTCTCATCCCAGAATTATCGGACGGGACCAAAACAAGGGTGTGCGCGAAGAGGACGAAAGTTTTTATTAACAGCGCACAACAAAATCAGGCTTGACTGAGAACATCCGTGAGGACGAGCAGGCGCAGCTGAAGGTGTGTTGACTCGGACTTACCTGCAGATGAATATGAGGTCACTGGTTGCTGCCCTGTAACCTGGAGCTTTGCTGTTTACGGCGATACGTAAAGTTTCGTTTCATTCATTTTCCAAGAAGTCACAAGATTTTCTTCTGTGACTGAGACCACGTGTTGCCTTTTATTAAATAACCTGCACAGCTTGCGTAGATTATTTGTGATAATTAGTATATACGTATATAAGGTGCTGAGACTTGATGAGATGTAACCGGTTATTCGCCGCTTAACCACATTTTCCGTGATTTTACTCGGTAATGTCCATTTTACGCTTCATCTGATACGTCGTTTACGTAGAAGTGTAATTCAGATGGCATGTTGTGCTTCTACTGTGCTTTACTCAATTACTAGTTTCTTTGTAGTTTCACTACATTAATAATTATTAATACAGTCAGGTCATAACTTACTGGTGCATGCTCACTAATGCATCAGTATTTATAGGACAGCTATAAAATAAAAACACTCTTCAGTGGCCCAGTCTGCATATTTATTGAACACTTGATACTTAGTTACTTACTTGATGACCAAGTAATCCTGCTCTGTTGTCCTGGTACTTTTACTTGAGAACATTGAAACTCTAAGGAGAGGGTCACTGTTGGTAAAAGAAAGCAGAAAGAAAGTTTTAATGTGAACTCATCTTCTAATTTCATAGCGCACAAACATATATTTACCTGCAGTTATTAATAAAAGTCTGTTTCTTGTTCTTAGATGCTTCTGTTACTATCCGTGCTGATGCTCTATGTGCCACTAGAGGGCAACACCTCACCGATCAGCTGCTACAATGACCAAGGAGATGCTGTTGATTGGTAATTCATTGAAAACTGAGTGAACTGACACATCAATATAAGCAATTCTTATGCTTACGGCCTTCCAAAAGTCTTCCTCTCTGTGTCTCTGAGATAGGTTCTATATGTACAAGCTGCCCAAAGAACATGGCAAGAAGCCTCCAGAATATGGTGAGCTGTATTTACTTTTGGACAAAGGGAGCGAAGGCTGGAGTGAAGGGAGGGGCTCAGTGAACGACAGCACGGGCGCCCTGGGCAGGACGGTGGGACAGCTGTACGTGCAGGGGAAGGTGCGTTTCCACCAGGCTGCTTTTCTCTGCAACAGAGGAGGAAGTGAATACAAAGTATTAAATCTGTAAACTCAGTTTCATTTGGGACATTTCCCAAATTAGATTATCGTACTCTTTTCAGCTCCTCATTATGTCTGGATTCAATATATGTACAATTAATGTGAAAAGGGAAATTTGAGTTCTGTTTGTAGGACGAGCCGACCTTCACTTGATGTGACACTAAACGTGGTTTTTCTCTGTTCACGAAGGTTGTGTTCAGCTTCCAGTTCTTACAACAATGAGAATAGGTGTTTGTTCATCACAAAGGTGACCGACGTGCAGCGACCTTTGTGACCTGCAGCACCACAGAGCAGCTGTGCTGATGTGCTCACGTGCAGCAGCGCTGTGTGCTGAGCTCAGGCCGTTTTCCTGCTTCTTCTTTTGGCTGCAATCACAAGACTTCTGGTTTCATAAATATGAAATGCATTAAGAAGCATTTCTCGTAGACATCTGACGTTAATAGATCAGAATACACAACCTATAATGAGAAGTGAAACTTGATCTGTTCGTTCAGGCCGTCTTTGTGGGGCGACTGTGTCAAACAGGCCAGCTGCTAATCTGACGTTTGGGAGTTTCAGCAGCACTTGTCCTGGAGTCTGTGGGCAGCATTTGGAGCCGGTGTTTAGTGTTGTGTAATGGATTACTCCCCAGCCACCTCCGCATCCTTCAAGAGTGCACAGAATAAAGCGTGTGAATCGGTTAAAGGGGGTTAAAGTGTAGAAGTCATAACTAAGAGTAGAAAAGTGCCATAAATAAATGCTCTACATGCCAGAAACATTCCCGTAAACACTCGTGAACCTGTGGAAAGACTTCCCAGAAGTGCTGAAGCTGTTACAGCTGCAAAGGGTGGCTGTCAGCATAGTAAAGCATGTGGTTTAAGAATGGGAGGTTACTCAGGTTCATGTGTGTGACGGCAGACGGGCGAGTACCTGTGGCAGCGCAGTGTACCATATGCATATAAATCAGCCCGTCTCAGCAGGGAAAATATGATCTCACAAAGCGTGTTTCTGAATTTATAGCCTAAGTTGTCCATGTTTGCTGCTGAATTTATTTAGTTTTTTGTAAACAGACTTTTCTGTTGAGTGTGTGCACATGCATGAAGCCACGTTTGACATCAGTTAAAACCATGTTTCTGCAGAATACGGAGGTTGCCTACATCCTGTACAACGACCAGAAGCCACAAACGCACTCGCCCGCTGACAGATGGGCAGATGGCAGTGGAAACAGGGGGGGCCACACGAAAGGTGAGCAGTCCGGCTCCCCAGGTGTCCCGAGAGACTGTGAAAAGACTGAGTTAATACAGTTTTTTGGGGGGGTTGGGGTTGAGCCTGTCCCAGCTGTTATAGGGTCAGAGGTCACCCGTATGGCTCCCAGAGAGACATGAACACTCACATTCACACCACATATATATAAAGCATGTTTAAGAATAGAACCTCAGGTAGAACCCAGGAGGTGCAAGCAGCTCCCAGCTCACACCATCTACTTGGGGAATACGGAGCTCCTGACTTCAAGGACAGTTGGGTGGTGGAAGGAATACTCGGAGGACCTCCACAATCCCACCGACACACCTTCTGCTCACAACTTATTCACTTTTATTTATGCAGCACCAAAACGTAACAACAGTCACCTTAAGGTGCTTAAAGGTTTACAGTAAAGAGCCTACAATAATACAGAGAAAACCCCAACAAACACTTGGTGACAGGGGGAAGGAAAAACTCCCCTTTTAACAGGAAGAAACCTCCAGCAGAACCAGGCTCAGGGAGGGGGGGTCATCTGCTGAGACCGGCTGGGACTGAGGGGGGGGAGACGGGACAGAAGGCACATGAGGGCACAGGTGAGGGCACAGTCGTACCCTCACCTGTGGTTATGAAAATTAGTGACCGAAAGAATGACATCGTGGATGAAAGTGGTGGAAATGAGCTTCCTCTGAAGGGCATCTGGCCTCAACCTTGAAGACAGGGCAACGAGCTCCATCATTTAAGGGGGGGGCTCAGGGTGGGAGGTGCTGCTCCACACCTGATGGAGCCCTAAGAGGAGGAGGGTGCGGACATGCTGGATTTGTTATGCTAATAAAAAAATAGTTGTAACCTCATAACCAGTTTCTCAGTCATCACTTTCCACTTGTTAAAAAAGAGGAGCATTATTACATCTGAACAGACTAACATGCGTTTACATGCAGAAACAGATGAGCAAAGAAGGACGTTGAGCTTCACCTGAACGACCACGTGAAGCATCTTTCTCTTACTGAGTGTCTCTGCTCCTCAGGTGTTGTGCTGCTGGATAAAAAACAGGGCTTCTGGTTGGTCCACAGCACCCCTCACTTCCCCCCAGCTCAGCAGGCAGGCCAGTATTATTACCCCAGCAGCGGCGAGGATAACGGGCAGAACTTCCTGTGTGTCACATACCCGCTCGAGCGCTTCCAGACCGTCGGTAAGACTGCGGCTGAGCCGCGCGGCCTCTCAGCAGACAGAGCTGATGTAAAAATGCAGTTGGCGCTTAATGAGGATGTTTAAATGGATGATGGTGTTAGACTGCGATCAGTGTGAGTGCTGGGAGGAGACGGAGCAGACGGCTAACGACGGTTCCGATTCTGCTCTCTGTCTGCAGCTCTGTTGGTCCGACTAAATGTGCTCTAATTAACAAGGACCAAAGAGTTCCTTTCAGTTTCACGTCTGCATGAAGG
The DNA here is from genome assembly GCA_015052665.1 of Apistogramma diplotaenia. NCBI lineage: Eukaryota > Metazoa > Chordata > Actinopteri > Cichliformes > Cichlidae > Apistogramma > Apistogramma diplotaenia. The sequence continues at coordinate 14,221 of VOQJ01040690.1, read as the reverse complement.
TCGTATTTGTCCTCAGTAGTTAAAGTGTCCAGCTGTGCTTTTTCACCGTTTGGTGATAAAATCATTAAGATTGTAAATGAGAATCAATCTGTCAGGTTTATGTTTGTGTAACCGTGGTAACGTCAGGCCTGCAGACCCAGTTCGTGCAGCCAGGAGCTGCTGGCTGGCCTGAGGGGCCGTGGGGTTACCCCCCCCCCCAGCCACCCCCCCAGGAGGGAAATATTGAGACTTTGTATGTGTATTTTTAATCTCTTTTCGATGACTCGTGCATTACGTTTATTTCTACTGGATAGAAAACAAGCAAAACCATAATGTCGTAACATCCACTTCCCATGTAAACTAAAAAGCAGCTGCTGAATGAAGTAAGATATTAATACATAAACATGCACATAAAGTGCAGCTGCAGCCTCTCGTTCCCGTACGCTGCTTTTATTAAAGTATAAAGGAGAAAAACGTTAAAAACAACCAATCGAATGTCAGCTTATACCTCTCTAATTAAATTCATGGATTTATTAGTAATCATACATCTCGGTATGTGAATGGTTCATTATCCATGTCGCAGCCTCGCAGCATCACCCAGTGTTTGTACTGGAAGTAGGACATGATGTGTCCCTGGTGCCCACATTAAAATATCTCTCATTTCTCATGAGAGTTACAAAGTAAAACGATATTTTCAGTATCACTCTTACATACAAGACAAGAACTTGATGATAATAATTCCAAAGGGACTGCCACAGACTTGACAAAGAGTGGGAGACGAAATGAGTGATGAGTTTAGTCTGTGGATGTGGACGAGTGGCAGCGTCACGCCGTAGCATCAGGAAGATGCTGTAAGGAGGTCCTGATAGCTGTTTTTAGGTAAAGGCAAAGACTAAACTGAGGCCTCAGTTCCACAGTAATGATTTGTCCTCTGCTGGTCAGGAGGTCAGCAGCCGGTGTCGCTGCATGGAAATGCTACTGATGGATGCTTTTGTCTCACACTAGTAATGGAGCTTTCTTTGGCACATTTAAACTTGGAGACGCTGCTTTAATCGTCTCCTGGTGCTTAATAACCCACTCGGGCACCAACAGAACCAAAACTACCTGAACCGAGCTAATCTGCATAAACAGGTGTCATCACCGTGTCACCCGGCGCCTCTGCAGTTCCCCGGCAGACCCAGCAGCTGGCACAGTTGCTATGGCAGTGCTGCGGTAATGTAATTACTCTGCGTAACCATAGCGATAGCGGCCCTCACACCGCGGCAGGGATTTACGTTATCAGATCCTCGTCTGCAGCTGACATGCTGAGTGCCAGTGCCGGTCTGCAGGGTTAAATACCAGAAGGTGCCTCGTGTTCATTTTGAAGCAGCTTGCAGCATTAATCTGCACATGAATGTGAAAAAATAACATTTGACACTGCTGACCATAATGTTAATATTAGATTTATTTTCCTCTTTATGGTTAATTAACCTGTTTGTTAGAATGCTTGCAGCATACTCAGCGTTTGTAGTCGTTGTCTTCATCAGGTGAGCCTCAGCAGGTATGTGTGAGCATCAGGCAAAGCAAAGGGTTCTGCAGTCTGAGCCGGAGGAAGGCGTGTCAGAGCGGTCTGAATGTCAAGACATTTTAATTAAAACTAAAAATGTCATCCTCATGGTGACAGGAGGAGAAGTCAGAGGATCATCAAACTCTGAGGAACTCGTCTCTGAACGATGATAATATCCGCGCAGAGCTTCATGGAAATTCATGCAGGTTGTTGTGGACGTCTTTCAGCCTGGAGGTCCCATCAGAGCCGTGCAGTTACACAGTTCCAGCTTTAATAGTAATGAATGTTTCTGAGGAGAATGAAGATCAAGTCCAGTTTGGCTGCTGTGTGCACTGCTCGGGTTTATATTTGATGTTTTATAAGTTTACTTAAACCAGGGGCTGACGATGATGATGATGATCATTTTTAACAAACTCGTGAAGCTTCCTGTGAAGACGACTGCATGAGTCCGGTTCTCTGCTGCATGTGCTGCACAGCGCTGAGAGCACCGTGATGGATGACTGAGTGAAAGCTGCTCTGCTCAGCAAACTGAGAGAATTCCTAAATGATCCCAATAATCTTTTTCTGTGTGTGCAAATAAAACCAAATGTCTCGGATGCTTAAACGGAGTCATTGGAGTTCCACAGAAAAGTAAGTGTTGGTAAGAAGAGGAACATTTTACGCCTAATTAGGTCAACTGGAAAAAAGTCAGTAACATGATTCCAGGTTTTAAAAAGCATCTCCGAGTTTCTCAGAAATAAAGACGGGAGAAATCTGTGTGTGCAGAGGACAAGGCTGAAAATCAATGCATGGCTGTGATCGTCAGGCTCTCGGGCAGCTTACAGACAGATGAGTCTGTCACTGCACTCAGCAACACATCCACAGATCACCGTCTGTGAACGCAGCTCGCTGCCACATCCACAACGCAGGTTAAAGCTCCATAGAGTTGATTAAGCACTTTAAGATCATGCAAAGAAGAAGCCATATATGAGCATGATCCAGGAACACCACCATCTTTGTGGGACGCATGGACATCGTGACCTCCAGTGTAAGGAGGAGAGGGACCAGTGGGGGTGCTTCCAATGTAATTTGGTGCTGTGTAAATAATACTGAATTGTTGCAATTTAAAGATTGATAAATAAATAACACCTGAATATAGTTGTAATTTTCTTTAATCTGCTTTACATCAGGGATCAGACAGGAAGAAATTACTGCAGAAATCTGAATTTTCCAAAAGAAAATAGTTGGAATTATAGAAACTTTAATGTTCTTCCGTACTCTGCGCGTACTGTCATGCCTTATATGTTGCAGTCCAAGTCCTTCATGTGACTTTGGGCCTGTGCTGGCAGGACAGAGCTCTTCATGTGCTTTGCTTAAAGAGTGATGTAATTATGGGGATGCTGTTTGCTTTAAATCGAATTTCTTTTGCACCGCAGGAGAGCAGCTGCAGATCAATCAGCCTAATGTGTATGACTGCAACATCCCCGAGTCCTTGGCCTCCCAGGTGCCTTCGCTCGCTGATCTTTGTGACAAAAAAAATGTGTCCTATGAAGTCTCTCCACATGCCAAATCTGTCTCCAACCGCAGTGTGACGCTGACCTCAGAGGGCGGGACAGACTTCATCAGCTTTGCCAAAGGAGCCTCTTTTGACGATGGTACAACTGAAATCTAAGTTTATAATATAATAATATAATAAAATGACAAAAAACATCCTCCTTCATCTCCCCTCCTCATCAGATCTGTACCACTCATGGGTGGCCCCCACCCTCCAGTCAGACCTCCTGGTCCAGTTCTGGATTCGCTCCACAGGCATTCTTCCTTCCGACTGCTCGCAGAGCTGGAAGGTCCTCGACATCACGCTCATCGGCCCAGGGCAGACCTCCCCCTTCAAGACCAGCCAGGACCACTCCAAGTGGGCGGTGAGCCTCGGCGAGGCTGAGGGTGGAGGAGGGTGGGTGTGCGTGGGGGATATAAACCGGAACGAGGCAGAAGAGAAGCGCGGCGGGGGCACGGTGTGCCAGCGTGACCCGGTGGTGTGGAAGGCTTACCGGGCGGCTGCGTTAGAGTGCGAGGCCTGTGGAGGAGAAACCGTGCAGTGCTGAGAGGCTGCAGGAGCCAGAGGTCGTCAGAGGCCACACGAAGGGTGAAAAATACCAGCTTCATGAAAGCATCCTAGTTTTTACACTTTTTTGCTAAAATTACTGAAATCGAATTCTGTTTAGTTGAAACTGCAAACACACGAACGCAGCGGTTAACAGCTGATGCCAGTAAACATTAAAGAAGTTCATTAGAAGACTGAAAGGCAGCGAACGTGTTTCAGCTTTGATGACAGGAAACAGAAATGTTAATAAACGTAATTACAGGGTCTGTTTACAGGGGGTCTTCTTCATTTATGAAGTCCATAAAATCTCCAATTAATTTATTTAACAGGAAATATTAACGAGCTTAAAACAGGTTTTGTATTGAAGTTTTTGTGGGAGTAATTTTTTAATATCAGTTTGATTCTCAGCGATCAAACAATCAGCAGTGAGTGATTTTATCCACCCACACGTCCTGCAGGAGCATCTGTCACTGTGGGAACATTTTACTTGTTCCTCTGCTCGTTAAGCACGAGGTTATGCAGGTAGTGGGGGGGGAGGGGTGCATCCTTGTCTTTTAGTGTGTGCTGCAGGTGGATGATTGTGATGTGATGTCGGTTCAGGAGTGTGCACAGCCACGGGGTTCTGCTGCAGCCTGGATGAGTGACGTCTCACTGACATCTCCTGCTTTTTGCTCTCAGGGAGAACGTCAAGCCCGCTGCTTAATTATTTTTAATCAAACGTGGGAACGATTGCACTATATAACAATCTGTCACCGGTGATAAATTACAGATGCTAACACCTTGGGAATGAACTGAGCCTGGATGCTTTAGACGTCCCGTACGTGCGTGTGTTAATCCTGATCCTGATCTAGCTGGAAGATAAACATGTCTGATATCTTGAGTTTGAATAAAGACGGAGATGCATTTTTAATCACTGCCTCCTTCCTTTGTTTACTTTTAATGAGAAAAATAGAAAAGCTTTATTTTTGATAAGTTGTTTTTTTACTCTGCAGCATGAAACATGTCTGTACGTACTGAACATCAGCCAAAGGCAATTAAAATTCATAGAAAAGTAAATTTATTACCACAAAAATAGGACACACTGTATGTAGTGCATAAATAGCTTTGAAGTGCGCAGCGCCGGAGCCGTCTGCACTTCCTCCGTGTGGACTCTGTACATTCTAATGCAAACATGAGGGCAAAGAGCACCCGGCAGGAAAAGGCACTAAAACAATCTGCAGCATGGCGTTATGCTCGCGCATCCTTTATTAATACCCAGAATCCTCTCCCTGACCCCTCCGTGCTCACGCCTCGTCCTGTAAACGGCCTCACCGGCACCGAGCAGGACCACCAGAGGTCACGAGGTCACGAGATTTGTTTCAAAGAGGCTGCGTGTGTGTGTGTGTGTGTGTGAAGACACACTGACGTTAACTGAAGCCATGGGCTGGGATTGAGGCTTCGCCGTGTGTGTAAACTGCAGTGACGATGGACCCCTGCTGAGCTGCTGAACGTCGTTTAGCTTAACGATGGCAGTGTTTTCCTCTTGTTGTCCTTTCTGTAATAATGAAATGAAGCAAAGCTGCATGTTTGAAAAGTGCTTGAAGTTCAAAGCTGCAATAATCAGTTTTCAGAGGAAGTCGGAGCAGCTGAGTGACATGTGATCACCCCGTCATGCTGCACTGCGGCTGCCACAGTCACATCCAGCTGACACTGAAAAATGATCTGCACATGTATTTTGTCCACTTGGTGAAATGAGTCCTCATCAGTGTTCTCAGAGGTTTACTTTGGTCTCCAGCAGCTCCTGAGAAGAATACCTGCCTCCGCCCCCCCGGCTGGCTCACAGCTGCAGTAAAACGATGAGCAATCAGAGCTGCAGGGATGTGTTGGTAACAGCTGATCCTGTAACACCAAACTAAAGGAGCCTTAAAGCTCAGCGCGGCTGCAGAGCTGTTGATCTGCAGTTTGTCTCAGTGTGATTATAAAGTGTTGATTATTGCAGCTTTAAGTTTCTGGTGAAATGAGAAAAAGCAGAAAGAGTTTGTCTGCAGACATGCCAGCCTGCGTTTCCATGGTGAAATCCTCGTCACGCGTGGACCTGTCACATCGCTGACATCATACAGACATACAAAATATATAAATATATACATATATTCGACTTCTTTGAAAAAATCCAGTGTTTTGCTACAATGATGCAACTGAGCTGTCGAGGTTCTGTGAATTCATTAGATTCCATCCTCCCCCGAAACGTGCTTCTGAGTCCTTCGATCACAGAAGCACATTCTGAGCAATTCAACCTTTGTTACATTCGGGAACGTCAGTCACAGATGAGGCACGAGACAAGAGATTTCCTGGTGATTTTTAGCAGTTAAAACAGCTTTTCAGTGAGTTGTAATGAAAAAAAGCATCGAGTGCTACCTGACGGGGACCGAGAGCCGGCACCAAAGCTAAAGGCTCCTACTGCTCTTCCTCTGCTCTAAATTAGTAATGCATGTGTGGGAAAGTGCAAAAAGCTCTGCTGAACACAGCAGCTGGATTCTGAAACATCTGCGGCACACTCCAGTGTGGAGATGCAGTCTGAAGCACCAGCAGACTTCTTCTCGGGGGACTTGGTAGGAGCACAGCAGAAAGGCATGTTTAGGTTTTATGTTGCACAGAAAAGGCCACGTTTGCTGTGTGAGAGCTCGGTCTGCAGCCGTGCCGGGCCCGACGGCCTGCAGCCGTGCCGGGCCCGACGGTCTGCAGCCGTGCCGGGCCCGACGGTCTGCAGCCGTGCCGGGCCCGACGGCCTGCAGCCGTGCCGGGCCCGACGGTCTGCAGGCCGTCTGATGTCAGAACAGATTCCTGACCAGTTTCCTCCCCTTGGCCTTGATTCGAGGAAAAGTGGCGCTCGTGTCCGTGTTAATGGGCTGCAAGCCGAATGGAGAGTTCCCGCCTTTCCTCCTCAGCAGGAAGTCAACGCTCGATGACGTCATGGCGTAGAAGACGTTTCCTGTAGCAGGGATGATCAGTTCTGTTCGAGGACGAGAGAAACTGTGAGGCTGCTGCACTCAGAACATCACTACTGTAACACTAATCAGATCTATTTGTAGGAGCTTCTCCTTCTTTTTCATAACTACAAACAGCTGCAGTTTGTTTTTCTAATAAGAGATCAATCCAAAGATTGACAGATGGATCGGTGCAGCGTCTGCAGTGATGCTGATGCTGCACCGGTGGATGGTGGTAATCAAAAACATTTTTGCTGTGATATTGTTGATAGTTTAGTCAAGATAAAAATCTCAGTTTATCTTTTTCTGCACTTCAGTATAAAACTGGTCACGATACAAAGTCTCAACACTGATTCCAGCAGATGCTTTTTTATTAATCCACTCGATCAGTGTTTGTTTTCACCTTTTCCTTCAGGCAGAAGTTGTATCAGCTCATATCTGGACGCCTGTTTGGGGTCCTGATTGTGCTTTTCTAAGGCA
>VOQJ01040652.1:5740-16426 GCA_015052665.1 Apistogramma diplotaenia | reverse complement strand
GAAGCGCTAAAATTTTTTTAGGGCCCCTCCTCTAACAATTAGTTAGCTCAAGCTACAGCTAAACTCTTTTTTTTTTTTTTTTTACCTTGATATGGAGCCACTGGAATAAATCATGAGGCACAAACAGCAGATGTCAAAAATACTCACCAAAACAGAAACATAACCAAAGCAGTGGTGGCAAGCAAGGCTGAGCAATATGAACATATGAAATATATCTGGATTTTTTTTACAAAAACAACTTGTGAGATGTCACGGCCACTTTTATTAAAACAGACATCCTTTTATGGTTCCTATTTAAAAGCACTTAGTTTCTAAGTCAGGAGATGCTGCAATTCACAGGAAGTAGATCGTGTGCCGGACTCCTTCATTTTTAGGTAGTTTGCTTTCTTTGAAGAGGGTATAAGTGATGTACAGTGAGCATGAGGCTTTGTGCACAGGTTTGCGTGCTCGCCAGGTTTTTTGGTAAACATGCAGACTCATTTGCAGAACACTGCGCTACAATGCAGCAACTCTGTGCGTGCCCCTCAAGCAAACGAGGAAAAAAAGTCTGTGTACAACCATAATCAAGTCTACCTACCTGAAGGTGCAGTGGCAGATCGAGGGTGGGGCAGCACAAGTATGGCTGCTCTCTGTTTAAAAATCTATTAACTGTGCTATGACTGTCTTATCCAGGAAAAAGAGATTTTAATCTCAGTGTATTTTTTCCTGGTTAAATAAAGGTTAAATAAAATAACATTTTTAAAAAGTTGGTAACGCAACATCAGACTGTATCACTATAAATGTCTTATTCTGTCACCCTGTATCAATATTATTTAACTTCTTTTTAAATGAATATATTACCCAGCTCTAGTAAGGTGATCACATAGCTGTAAAAGGTCACAAATATCCCGACTTACTTTTGTAATTCCAATGGATGCTTGTGGCTTGGATCTCCTGAGTGGGTATATACTCCTCCACAAACTTCTTGCCCTGCAGTCGATGCCATAAAGTACTCTTTCCAGTGTTCCTGTCTCCCCGAATCACTATTTTCACTTGAGAGGGAGAGGTATTAAGGATGTCATAATGCTGAATAAACTAAGACAACATCTGACGTGTTTAACTGGTTTGATTACTTACTGTTGTACTGAACCCCTTTGGCAAAGCGTCTCTGCAAACTTTGGTTCATGGACTGCAGGCCAGCGGGGATGTTCTTGTCTCTGAGCTGGCCCGGCTCAGAGCCCACCAGCTTCTTCAGCGCTGAGAACATCTTGAGGGGACTTCACCAGCTTCACTCTGCAGTAAAGAGGAACTCCGAATGATGACTCCTTAGGTGACAACAGGAGGAAAAGTATACCAGTGCGTCCTCACAGCTGAGGAAGTTAAGGGTCCATGCCGAGATGCAAATATGAAGCCAAATCACTTTGTACTGACTTTTAGTGGTGTATTGAATTTAGTGGTGCCTCTTTTAAAGTTGATCAGATGTTTTCCTTTGCCTGTCTCTGGTGGTATTCACTATGTTGTTTTGCACATCATCTATAGGAAAAAAACAAAAACAGACAGATTAACAATTCCTGTTTAGATTAAGGTTTCTTGTAATCACGTAGGTGAGATAAAAAGGGCAGGTTTGTCACACAATATCTGCAGTTCAAGATGGCCTTAGTATTTTAACAACCAGATAACCCAACCAGAATTGGGCAGAGTGTAAATGAGTTACCTTTTCTTGCAAACAACCACTGGTCCATAGAGGTCCTTGGCCCTGACCTCTGAAAACGCTTTTCTGGTGAGTTTACATTCCTTCATTTTTGGGAATACTGGATAAAGAACTAAGTCAATTTACCAGTACCAGGAGGAGGATTATGCTGAGCATGCTTCCACAACGCATTTCCAGGCTTGACAAACCAATGGGTTATGTATCTGTAGCCTTAGATTATTAAACCACAGCTTCAATTAGCTGCAGATGAGAGCGCACAAAGCAAAAAAGGGTTGTGCACTAAATATGCATTACTGTCAATTATTCCTGGCACAGAAACAGGACTGGCCAGGGCTCAACGGCAAATCAAAATCTATACCTTTCCCCACATTGAAAACTTGAGCTGACACACACAGAGTCCAGTTCACTGTTAAATAATTTGTTAAACAGCTGCCTTTGACAGGGAGGGTAGAGGGAGGAAACCTCTTCTATGTCACCAAAATGGCCCAAGCCGGCACTGTTTGACGCAAGTGTAATGGAAACACATGAGAGGCACAAACAAGACACAATAACGACGTTGTTAGATGACTGTCTACAGCAGGTGTACTGACAATGAATTAGAAACTGTCTTTAAGAAAATATCATATATCCAGAATAAGAGAAGGCTTCAAACTTGTGCATGAGAACATGTCTCCCTGTCCTGATGGGAGCTGTCACAGTGTTCCCACAGGCAATACATTATTCACCATCAAGATCAGCTTTGTCTTCAGCTGACAATATCAATACATTGTTCGTGTCTGATCGCATTGAAGGGAGACTAGCTCACGTCCAAAGAGCTGTGCATTTTTTTCTGCCAACGGCAGCGAATTAATTCTGTGTAATGGTTTAATTTCCCCTTTACCGTTATCCTGTTAGCATTAGCTGACTATGCTGCTCGCTCAGCTAAAGTAGGGTTTGCTGAATTATATGAAGCAAAGTGTCCAAACATATTTAAGTCCAAAATTCTAAAGGGTTCGTTAAGGTCAACTCGGGTTTCAAAGAGAGATGAGGCAGCCCGGCTTGTTACCTAACGTTACCCAAGCTAAAAGGTAAAGTTATCCTTCGGCTTCTCTTTAGCTAGCTACCCGGATCATATTAGCTTAGCGTTCCTCCTCTGCGCTCAGTGACACTACACGGCGGCACGTCTGGATGACTTTTTCTGGGTAGCGTCACCTGCAAATACTCACTGGTATATATTACGATAAGAGCATGCAGTCCCACCATCTTTTCCTCAAAACATCTGTCAGACCTCCATCCCGACACAGATCCAGCAGCAACATTCCTTTGCAAAAACAGCTACTACCGACCAACCGTCAAGCAACACGCAAAACCCGTTAACATCCGTTAAGGTTTCAAAATAAAGCTTGTGTTTTGGTTTTATTTTTCAAAACATTTAAATGCATGTTTTAAGCAGCCTCCTCATGCATATAGTATTTATTTATATTTTTGGAAAAACTCTCCATAATTGTGGAAAGTGCTGTTGTGTTTGGAGGACTTTTCTTTTTGACTTACTGGTTCAGTATGTTGCTAGTAAAAAAAAAAAAAAAGACTCAAGAATATGTCAATATATGCTCCAGGGTATAATAAGGGGCTTTTTTTTTGATAATATTTCAATAATTATTTTGCAGCCTTAGAGTTCCTTTGTGATGGATTAACATGCTTGATCATTTTTCTGCACAGAACAAACTAAATACATTTAATAAAACACCATGAGTTCAGCTAAAGCAGGACTCATCATAGATCACAGAGAGTAATATATAAGCAGTAGCTCAGAGCACGTTGCGATGTGTTGTGATCTTTAGAACAATAAAGGCTGCTGATCGCTTACCAAGTTTGACAGTATAAAAATTACAGGTTCATTCCAATTTCTATCATTATTTTTTTCTGTAAATATAAATTTCATAAAGCATAGAATCAAGCCCTTCTGGTTGTCTCAATACAGTGCAAAAATCATAAATTCATTTGAATAGTTTTCTGAATATTGATTTGTATTTGCATATTGCCATGCATTGTGAAACCACAAAGAAAAAAAAGAAGATGCCTGTAGTCACCATGACACCAACAGTTGGTAAGTGAAGTCCTGTTATGAACCCTGGAGATGAATGCTTTCACAGCCCTATCATATTGTTTTAAAACCAACACGCAAGGTGTAGATTTGAATGTGAAACCCGATTCTCACTGGCCAAAAACTAGTGACTGACACGTCATTATCTAGTGAGCATACCCTGGATAAGCCTCTTTTTAAAACTCCAACAATAAAATACAAATTTAGGTTGGTGATTTGACCCCTTTTACCCCTGTATGCCAGCCATACTGTCACATCTTCACAGTATGGGATGGTGGGAACTGAAATAAACAAAAAAAATTGGATAGCCAGGTAATTGGTTAATAATTAACCAATAAGGGTGTAGATCAATTTACCAGGTATTTTAGTGTGCAGTAATATTGTTTAAAATATTTTAAAATGTTTTTCTAGTAAATTTTTAATATGGTAAATTTGTCTCCCTGCAGAACACCAGTGATCTACTAACTATGGAGTCTAATTAAGTGTGAAAATTAAGAGTGCTTGTTCACTTAGTATGCCTTTTTTTCTTTTTTTTTTTGCACTGATTGGTTGCAGTGAAAATGTTTTTGGCCTGGTGTTGAAATCAGGAAGTGACCTGCTATTGCATCGACCATCATGAGAACTAAAGATTTTTCCCTTAATTAATCTGCAATTAACACAAACCTTTTTGTGCAAATAACCTGTTGTGGGTGTAACATTTAGCAGTAATGGAAATTGGTGATTGAGCTCACAAATTCATCAGAAAAGTGTTTACAGAGCGAGGATGTTCATGGTCATTTTCCCATAGACTTCTATAGAGCCTAAAGTCTTTGCAAGCTGGCCAGCTAATTGAGCAAGCACAGCCCTGTGGGTTTGGATGACTAAGCCCACAGTAACCACCCAAGACAGTATTTTTGTAGTTACTTAGCTAGCACTTTGGCTGCTTTAACTAACAAGATAAGGTGATATTTGCCTATAGAAAGCCAACTTGTAGTTGCTCTTGATTCCCAAAGCCAGACTAATAAGCAGAACAAGCTCAATTGTTCTTTTTACTCATATCCAAATTTAGCCAAAGGCCGAGTTTTCTTTTGCTTTTATTTTGAAGACACAACTATAGTACTTCCGCTAGCGTGTCGCGGCTCTGGCGGTCCAGCAATCCGTCCCAGCTTGCTTCCTGATGATACCCGCACAGATGCTCTTCTCTCGGGCTTGCGGCACCTAGCGGCAGACGTAGCCACGTACAGCAAAGCCCAGCATGCTCAGCTGTCACTTTTATCACATGAAAACGGCTGGACGTTTTTGTCAGAGCAGATGAGGAGTTAGATGTCGTCATTTGTTCATAACAAAAGCAGGTACACACGTTTTAATAAATTGTCAAAGCGCAATGATCCGTTGCTTGCGGGTGTTTCTACAATCATATTCAGCCTTGTTTGCTATCTTGAACACACCCCGCTGAGTACCCCGATATTGTTCAAGGGGAATAATGGCTGCACAGGAGCCGTCTCCACCATCTTCCCTGGAAGGTAACAAACCGGGCTTCCCTAAGAAAATTTTGGCCAACAATCTGGAAGATAAGCATTTGTGCAACTCGTGTCAGAAAATCCTGAGAAGGCCCCTGCAAGCCCAGTGCGGTCACCGCTTTTGTTCGTTCTGTTTCAACAAAATTGTGAGGTGAGTAGTCCCGGATGCTAGTGAGCTAGCTAGATGTGTATAGCCCAAATAAGCATTCAGAGCCTGTGACCAGCCTTCCTTCAAATATCTCTCGATGTAACGTTTATTGACAAGCGTAACGCTGTGCGCCAGGTTAAAGGAGTTGAATTGCAGAAAGAATACAGCTAAATTGAACCTACAGGTGATAAATAATCAGCCCCCTTATCTAAATAATATTTCAACTTGTCTGTGTGGGATAGACTGGCCAGGTGTCCTCGTAGTCTAGTCCCGCTAACCTCTGCCAAGGCTGGCAGGACACCGGAGCCAGCGGTGTGCATTTCGAGAAGTTGAAGCTGTCAGCTCGGTGTGTGTGCCGAATTCACTAGAAGGTCTGGCACCTGTTAGGCTCTCCGAAACACATCCTCTCAGTGCGCCTGTTATCTAGTTAAGTGAGTCAGTGTTAAACTTTGCATTTTTCAGGGAAGCTTCGGGTGACCTTTGCGGTGAATACCGTGTCAGGCTTCCAGAAGGGCTACGGGTTTTGTTTATACATTGGTATTTCTTGCTATTGTTGCTTTCTCTATCAAAATAACGAGCAAGTAAAAAAAAAAAGAAATCTGTATTTTCTTGTGATACAGATGCAAAAATCCCTTTACAAACACTTTAACAGCGCAGTGAGCGGAGCTTTGTAGTGACTCAGGTGTGCAGTTTCGGTTTCACTTGTATTTTAGCTGAGTTGCTCCTCAAGAATGAATCAGTCTTTAAATTTGCTCAGGTGTTACTCATACATAAGTTGACTGTTTATGAAAGATTTTTGATCACCTCTCAGAATCAATAATTTAGCCCACATTTAATTTATTCGGGTCTGTCTCCTTAGCTGGAGGAATGAGGGAAACTTTAAATTATTGTAAAGCAGCCACAGGATTAAGTCACCTTCAGCTCTGGACACTTTGATTCCAGCCTGACTATCTTAAGTCCATGTTATTACTTTGTAACTGTTGATATTGATGACTTTGTTACTTTGTAACTTCCAGTCTGGTCTCATTCACTGACACCTGACTCCAGGTAACTTCCAGTCTATGTTCAAACAGCTTTTCTAGTTTAACCTGCCTCCTGTGCAGAAAAGTACCGTCACCCAGACACACTGTCAATGTAATAAATGCATATCTGGATAGAAAAACACACATTAGAACACTATCATGTTGAGGTCCAGACTCCCCAGAGTTTGGACCTCAACTTTATTGAAGCAGTGTGGGATCATCTTTAAAGAGGATGGAACAATGTCAGCCAACATCCAAACAAGCCTAGAGACCTATTCCTGGGCCCAGTTGTTCAAAGTAATTCGGATTAATCCAGTCGGATAGGATAGGATCCTGGAATCTGGATGGGATAATGTGATTGGGTAAGATCAGGTAATTCAGTCCAGTTTTTTTTTCTATCCAGCTCAAACCTCCAGTTTGTGTTGTTTGAAGCATTTGAATAAGATATAGTTACTTTGTTGCAAAATATCAGGATTACCCTGATCCCAGGAGAGGACTGGATTCAGACTGGATCGCAAAGGAAAAATGAAATACAGGCCCAGAAGACAGCTTCCCTGAGAGAGCTCAGGCCTTTTTAAAGAAAAATCGACATTTGGTATAACCTAATATTGAATTTGAAGCTTGATAGAATTGTATATTGTGTTTTGGTTTATATACTGTACATGTTTCAAGAAATGGCTGCACCTATTTCCCATTTTCCTAATTAAATAGAAAGGAATGAAGAGGCCCCGGGGCAGAGCCAGGACACGCTGGAGAGATTACATCTCTCGGCTGACCTGGGAACACCTTGGGGTCCCCCCGGATGAGCTGGTGGAGGCAGCCTGGGCTTCTCTGCTTAGGCTGCTGCCCCCACGACCTGGCCCCAGATAAGCAGAAGCGAATGGCTGGATGGATATAAAGGAATGAGGGGCGGCTTAAGACTTTTGCACAAAACTGTCTGAGACAGAAGATGGGGAATAGAGAATCGATCCCATTTAAAGTCTCAAATTTCAGCCTATTGTAATCCTATTAAGCCATCATACCTGAAGGTTGTGACATGTGTTTGACAATCAGACAAAAGCCTGGGCTGAGATAGGCTGAACTCCTTGAGTGCAGAGTATGTGCTGTGTGTGCTCACCATTCACGTCCTTCTTCTCCCTGTAAGCTGTGGACCGCAGAAATGCAGTGCATGCATCAAAGAAGACCTGTTTGAGGAACCCACCTCCATCCTTAAGCAAGGTGGTGTAAGTACATTTTTTTACCATCCCTAACATCTTTGATCAGAGAGAGTTCCTTACACTTTATTAGCATTATGAGCAGATTTTCCATTAGAGTTTGACCTGGATTTATTCATATTTTTGACTTGGAAGTGATGAGAACCTGAACATATTTGGATACGAAACCCCTCAAAATAGCGTTTATAGTCATTTTTTGCATTCTGCCCCACAGTTTAGATCCAACATAACAGAAACTTTGTGACTGCTTTATAATTCTTGGCAGTGGCAGCAAAAGATGGAACAGCTAAAGCACCTTTTTTTTCCCTCTCACCATATGTGCTGAAGAAACTGGAGCCAGGAGAGGAAAGTGAGCTTGGTGCGCCCTGATTTGTTGTGAACTGATGCAGAGCACCTGCAACACAACACTTCAGGCCACAACCGAAAATGCAAACCAAACAACAATGACGACAGCCTCCATTTTTTTTTCTACCCAGGCGTTCCCTGACAACGCAGCCCGCAGAGAGGTGGAGGCCTTGGCGGCCGTCTGTCCCAACGAAGGATGCACGTGGACCGGAACTGTTAAGGAATTTGAGGTGAATATTTTCACAATAACAGCAGAACCATTCAGCATGAAAGCTCACCAGCATCTTCTATCATTGTCCATATTATTATCTTACACTTTGCTTCTGGGAGACAGCAGTTGAACAGTGGGCAATAAATAAAATACAGCAAAAGCATTACATATATTAAGAACATGCAAAACAGTATTCATATGTATACCTTCATGGCAAACATTGCACTTGAAGTTAATAATTCCCGTTTATGATCTGTGTGTGTGTGCAAACGCGCTTCGTTCTCATGTGTCACGTTCAACACGGGTCACCTTCATGTAACTTAACAGGCACCAAAAATTGTATCTGCAAGGAAGTTTTGTTTGAGTCATCAGTAAATTCTGAATGAAGACACTGAAAAAGCGGCTGTATGGTTTGTTTTTTCCAGTCGAATATAAAGTAAAAGGGTCTTATCACAGGTGTGTGAGCACAGTTGCAAATAATACCTCACCTCTATAATTTGCATGCAGACCTACAAGGAAATAGGGTTTTCATATGCTTGAGGAAGGGTTATGGTTTGATTGAAATAAAAATTCCCCATAAGGTTGTTTGGCCCAGTTCAGGTACTCTAATTAGTGCGGGTGAGACCTGTTGTTTAGACACACCTGTCAGGTCACCTGTAACTTTAAGCCTTTCCAGTATTCAAGTAAGTTATCAAAAAGAATCACCTGCACATTGTTTTATGAAAGTGGAAAATATCCATAGAGATAAGAGTGACAGTAGCCTGACTGTAAATATGCTCATTTCACTGCTCAAGTTGAACATTTTAACACTGAAGTCTACATGACTCACTTTTCCAGCCAAATGGCCATTAAAGGGAGCTGTAATGTTGCTGCTTGTGCTGTTTTGTAGACTTCTTCTTAAAGTCTGTCGGACGTGCAGCAGATCACTGCAGGTGGCGCTGTTTTACTGCTGATCCAGGTCAATGTGCTTCCCCGGTTTACTGTTGAACTGACTACAGCTGTGCAAGAGTTTATTCCTTCACTTACATTTGATGTGTTGTTTCTTCTTGTCCTCAGTAAGGCAGATTTTGATCTCTGTGTTCAGGTTGACTAAGATGTTGCCCAGTGTTCAACTTGGCCCCGTTTTCTTTCTTCTGTCTTATCAAACTTCTGACTGCTGAAACATAAAAGTATGTTTTTCTAAAATAATCTTACCTGCTGTTTTATATGCGAGACTTCAAAAGGGTTTAACCTGGCCACTCGTTCCACATGTCGCATACAACCTAACACTGCATGTACGCGCGTGCACAGTAAGAGCCTGTAATCGGACAATACGTAAAATAGTTTTGGTCGCCTGCAGGCCAGCCACGAGGGCAACTGTGACTTCATGATCATCCTGTGCCCTTCCTGCAAAGAGTTGATGAGAGCCAACGAGCAGGAACGCCACAACGAGCGGGAGTGTCCGGAGAGAACACTCAACTGCAAATACTGCAAAGAACCCTTCCTGCTAAAGAACATCAAGGTCAGGCTTCTCTCTCTCTTACGCTATAAAAAGAGCTGTTCTGAAGCATCAGTAACATCAGGCTGATTTAATTGACATTTGTGTTGTGATTCACTAAATGCCTTTGTTAAGATATCCTGTTGTTTTCAGCCTTATGTAATGACCATTTCCAGCCAGTTAGTCCTCACTGAGATGTCCAGTCTGTTTTATTGTTGATGACCCATAAACACTTGTTTTTCATCCGAGTCATAGCACATATTAGAACACAGATATGATGCGCATATATGCTATAAGAATATATTTACTTATGAAGTTGCATGAAAATGTCCCGAAACCATTCAGAAATCTGCTGCTAATAAGCCCAGTTTGGCTGTAAATTGTCAGGTTTTACAGTCTTTCTTCAGTATCATAGTGATAATTGTCCGGACACCTACAACCACACTGAAAACAGGACTGACAGCTGATTCAGTGCCCGAATTATCATTCCTCACTGACCTCATGGAATCTATATCCTTATTACTGAAAACCTGCAAACTGTAGTTCCAAAACGTATACACAACCCACACAGACACACAGAGAGAAACGGTTAGTCTAGTGCATCACACATAGTCGGGATAGTGGACTTCAAAGCTGCCTCTGCGTGCCTTCGGACATCCATGCAGTTCAAACTGAAGTGAGACAGTGAAAGCAAAGGAGGAGAAGTGTTTTATTCTGATCTAATGACACTTACTCTTTCAGGCTCATGATGAGATCTGTCCAAAGTACCCAATGATTTGTGAAGGTTGTGCGAAGAAAAAGATCCCCAGAGAAAAGGTATTGTGAGATTTGATGGATTTTTTTTTCTTCATAATTCTGCTATATTAATCTCATTTACCATTTAGCCTGGGATCAAATATTACACCGTATTCTGTAGCTCATTAGCTTCTATCATTTTTTTTTTTTTTTTTTTCCGTTTGTGGTCCATATTTATTTTTTTATTTATTTTTAAGCTGCT
>VOQJ01040638.1:24911-40402 GCA_015052665.1 Apistogramma diplotaenia | reverse complement strand
GTCTGCCGCCCCGGGGCCCGGGGCCCCCCCGCCCGGGGGGGTTTTCATGTTGCCTTGGGGCCCCCGGCGCCCCCCCCCCCCCCGGACTGGCCGTCCTGCTCCTGCATCACCATCGCAGTCTGACTTCAGCTCTGCTGCAGGCGGCTCTGATAGCTGCGTCCAGGGTGTGATGGAAGAGTCCTTTAGGAGCAAATATGTTCATAGAACAGCTGAAAGAAAACAGAACCTCTGAGTTTTGGTTTGAGCCGCGGGCCCGTCCACCCCCCGACCTCCACCCACCGTGCTGCTACACACATCTGCACAGCGTTTTGCTGGTGTAAGTGCTGCGTGTACAAACTGGTGCAGAATCATAACTTCATGCATTCTCACCTCCACACGCGTGAAAGCAGCTCCTGCAGTTATTGCAGGCTGTCCTGGGGGAAATCTGCATGCTGGTGTCGGGTTTGATGGCAGCAAATCCAATATGTGTCAGATCGTTTCAGTCTGAGCTGAAGTGATGATGGCAGCAGTGATATTACATTAGATATGTGTATACCTCTAATATTAGCGCGGCATTCACGGGCCCTGATGTTATTGATGAAGATGATGCAGCCGAGCTTTCTCTGATCTTCACTGTGATTTATTGTGGCAGGATCATCATGATGCTGCAATAAAGTGATAAAACAATTTTCCAGAAGCAGCAGCTGTGCGGTTTGATTGCACTTTAACGCCGTCCTGATGACACTCCGCTCTCCTGCTCTGTTTTCTTTAATTAATCAGCCCGTCTCTCACCTCTTTCAAACTTTTATTCCCCGATTTTCTTTAAAATTAAAAACACAGAGCATTTTATTTTCATCATCAGTCACTGAGCAGGTCATTTAGTTTGTCAGGCAGTCAGATTGATACCACTCTGATTGTGGGAGTGGGGCCAAAATGCATCAAAGGCTTTTAATTCACTTTTTACAAACTGCGGCTCTGGGCCGTATTTAAGCGTCTCAGTGGGCGCCGCTCAGTGTCAGAGCTGCTGTGCGTAACTCTTTTATACCCTGGTGCATTCAAGCATGCAGCTCTGTGTATATTTGGAGATGAATTCCTAGGTGCCTGTATGTGTGTGATTTGAAAAACACATGCATAACAGTAGGCGTCATGTCCTTTCGCCAGTAAAAGGCAGAATTTATTTCATAAGTAGGCTGCAGTGTTCTTTACAGCACCTCCATCTCTGCCTTCGGGGAGCAATGCTGCTGATTTAGCTCCTTTCACATTACAGCATACATGACCAAGCAGACCTAATTTATTTTCTCTCCAATTTCCACCCTCCCCGTCTCCCTGCATCTCCCTCTCCTCCTGGAAGTTTTTACAACTTTACATTAACACAGTGCAGGCTGAAATGTGCTCCAAATGTTTGGCACTTTCTCTCCTGGCTGCTAATGTCAGCTCTGTACATGCCACTGCTAACGGCCGGCTACTGCGGCCGCAAAGCTGCTGCAATCACACGTTTCCAAATGCTTAGCGAGAGCAGCCGCAGTTAAAATTGTTTTATTAGCTGTGTCGCTGTGAGGAGCTCAGCAGTAAATCTGCCTCCTCTGCTCCCCCCGTCCCTCCATCTCAGAGTGCTCTGTGAGGCAACTAATTAGGCCTGAGCACCAGACTGCACGCTGACCTCTGCTTCCTTCACTCTTTCGTCCTCTCTCCACTTCAGTTTTCATGTCTCGCCACGCTGGCACGCCGTATGCAGGCCATTCTGCAGCCCTGATGGCGTCTGTCTCCTGTGAGCAGCGTAAAAAGACAAAATCTGCATTTACAGCACAGGTACAACAGGAACCCATTCATCCCTGTGCTTTGGACTCTAGCCTCTAGAGGGCGCTGTCACCGGACCATCAACATGCCATTTCATGCTGCAGCCATTTCCACGTCCAAGTGCGCCTTCAGTACAAAAGAAAAGCCGAGACTTCAGCTCCAGCAGATGATCAGTGTGGCTGCTCTTCCAGGTGATACACAGTTAACGACCACAACGTTTATAAGGAGGTGGAAGTTAGCAGGACGTTAGCTAACAGCTAAAGCTAATATACCAGGTTCGGACTGAAGTATTTCTAATAACCCAAAACCTACAGCTGTGCTATAACTTCACATGAAGACTAAACTGAAGCGCAGTGACCTTTGGAGGGTTGGTGAAGTTGGTCTAAATCCAATAACCCCGTGGCTACAGCCGGGCTAATGGCTAAGCTAATATAAACACAGTTGTGAGGAAGAAGACTCAGCATGATGTTAGTGAGCCACCGTGAAAACGTCCTGGTCCTGAGCTGAATGTGCACGCTGAAATCTCACTGATTCTTTTCTGAAGCATTTAAATATTTGGTGTCCTGAACAAAGTGCTGCTGCACAACCCTGCAGAGGTGAGATGAGTTTGTGTTGAAGGGGTCAGGGGTCACAAAGCTGTGGCACCACGAGTGCAGTGGGCAGCTGCTTCGATCACTTTCAGCTGCCTCAGTGCAGATCAATGTGTGCATCTGAGGTCCAGAGAAGGTTCGGACTTGGCTGAGTCGTGGATCAGATTAACTCGGACACAAGTGTGTGACTGAGGCTTAGTGTGGATGACAAAGGCTACTTAGAGGAGTCTACAAACACCTCGTGTACAAGACTCTGACTTCTATTGTGGATCAGAAAAGGTTGGATTTTCCTCTTTCGGCCTATTGTTGATAAAGGAAGTGAGTCTGTGCTATTATCTGTCTGCTGCATGTGTCACTGCAGCTGGTGGGAAGTATGGATTTCTCTGTTACGATCGATTTAAACAGATATCAAAAGGTTTTTAAGGAGCTGGAGGTTATCGACTCCTCGTCACAGAAATGTAAACTTCATCATGTTAACAGCTCGATGTAAAAACAGCCCGTCTCTTGTTTCAGAGAGCTACACTCAGCCACATTTTAATAAACGCTGTAATTTAATGAGCCATTGATGTAATCATAGCATATGCACGCAGCCACTCCTCCTGCAGAGTGCTTTAAACTGCCCGTTAATAACAGCGTTATGAAGAGCTCTCTGCGGCTCACTCACAGCCTGTTCTTGTAAATACTTGGGTGTGAAACAGTTTGATGTGCTTCAACATTAAAGCACATCAAACTGTCTGCATTGTGGTTTCATTAAGATGAGAGCATAATTGCATCTTATTTTCAGTGGACTCGAACCCAGCTAAAATGAATTTCTAAAACATAAAAAAACTGCATAGCAGCTAACCTGACTGATGAGACAGGAAGAGGTTCTATGGGCCTAATGAGGGAGGAACCAGCTGGTCCAAAAGTCCATCATCCCTCAGTCAGAGGACCCGACATCATGTCCTCCAACACTGACATCACACTGTTTTCTCTCAACCCTCAATTTACTTCTAAGCAGCAACTGAGGCGGCTGTAGCTGCTAGCTGTCTGCTAGCTTCAGCTAACTGAGCCCCTGAACTGGACCTCTGGATGTGTTTTAATGGGATTATCTGACGAATAACGTGGCTGCTGTGAGGTCATTGGACCAACAGATGTCCAAGAAGGCGGAGCTCCAGTTTGCTGAGTGAGATTCTGGGGTTTATTAGTCTGCTGCTGAGCACTGATTAGCAGGTCTGAGTCTGAGCACAAATACAGTACACGAATAAATGCATTTGCTCATAACTCAACACTCCACCCTGATGATGTTGGCCACAACTGTGGAGTTCAGAAACCAATGAGTGATGTCACGGTGGCTGCGTCCATCTTCAATATCCTCGGCTGTCTAAACCACAAAAATGTCCGGATCATCAAATCTCCATTTTCAGCCAAACTAAACGTTAACCTTAAGCATGACTCCTTCAGCTCAGGATACAGCTGGTATCTGATATCAGCCTTTGGGGTCCAGAAGGACTTTACAACTTAAAAATAATAATATATTTATTTCACCCAAGGACACTTATATAAAGTCATCTACTGTGGCATGAAATGGCACAATAAAGTAATGACGTTAGTGTTGGAAGAGAACCTGAGTCAGAGCAGAGCACCGACTCTGGTCCGAGTGTAGAAGCGAGTATTTCAGCCGGGTGAAGCAGAGACTGAGCGGATGGTGGCAGACAGACTGATGTGCAGGCAGAAGAGAGTCTTTAAAGTGTGACTCAGGCAGCCTGAAGGTGGCTGAGCATGGAACCGGCTGAGTGCTGATGTTGATGCACAGGTTGTCCCAGCAGAGTGGATCAGAAGCTGGGGATGAAGTCCTGCACAGCCCGATGTGGGGACAGCTGTCAGGTATGAAGGCTGATGGGAGGGAAGAGCACAGATGCAGTCACTCACTCACAAAGTGGAGACTAAACAGTGACCACAAGGAACGCCAAGGAAGTGAAGAGGCTGAGACACTCCATCAGGACTGCGATGGTACAGCTCAAATTCCTGGGAATTCTGCTGTGATGTTCCCAAACAAACACAGACAGATTTTGGTGAAACCACGGAGCCACACACGGTGCTGTGTGTGTGTGTGTGTGTGTGTGTGTGTGTGTGTGTGAGGCTCATGGTGGGTAAGGCCGATCATTTACTAGCAGTGAGTCACCAGTCGCCATGTTTAACCCTTTACAGGGCAACGTGATTATACTGCCCCCTGGATGTGACCCCCATATCTCACATGAACATCCACCACTGGAACAGGAGATGAAACGAGCATTCGATGATGTTTCTTTCCAGATGCTATTGCATGGAATCACCTTGTTTATGCAAAAATACTATTTTATGGCATCAAACTGTGTGTTTGCATTTGTTAACTGCTTTTGAGCAAAAGTTCTTGGAGCTTCCTGAAGGTCTATCAAAGCCCCAACGAGGGTGGCTCGGACTTTTGCACAGTTCTGTTGACGACAGCAAATAAGGAAAACACAAAAAAGGCATTTGTTTTCATTCATCAGCAGTTAAAGGAACAGAAACAAATGCATTCAAGGTCACGTGACCTCCAGCAGCCTTCTTCTGCAGGCAGTCATAAACTGAGGCCGACGTGAAGGTGCAGAGCAGCGATCTGAGAGGAAACAGGGTTTTCACTGAGTTGTTAAAGGTCCGAGTCTGACCCGGCTCGCTTTGTGTATTGCTGACATCAGCAACCCATTTAATGTGCTTAATGCCAGTGCTGAAATGTGGTTGTCACATGGCAGCTGGTGCTGTATACACAGTGTGGATGACCACAAAGTGCACATGAAAAACAGCGAGCAGATGGAGGGGAGACGTGGAGTCTTCCTCAGGAAGGAAGAACACAAAGCAGGTGCCTTTGGGTGCGAATGAAAGAGGAACTCGGAGTCGTTTATCTCCACGGCCACCTGCAGGTCTTCTTTGCTAAGTGCTGAAACAACATCACAGCTCTGTGAAGGATGAGGGGGGGCTAAATGTGTTCACTTTGTTTGCTTCTTCACATCCATCCCGGCTACACGGCCGACTCATTTATTTATCCCGAGGAAAAACCGAAACAGAAGGAGGCGAACAAACACTCTCCAGTTCAGAGGGTTCAGCGGGGGCCCGTCTGGCTGTAATGGTGGTCTCTCTTTCTCTGCTTTAGGTAAATAAATACCTTCAATGCTTCGCCATATGCAACCTCCAGGCTGCTCTTAACTGGGAACGTATGCTGGACTTATTAGCACAGCATTATGTGGATTTGTCTGATGAGCACACAAATATACAAGCTCCTTTTTAGCTCTTGTGAGCCTCATTTTTCCCAGTTAAACACCCACACACCCACACACAGCCCATGTGAGCGTGAGGTTATTCCACACACATCTGCTGCATGGATGTCACTGCTGCCCACAGCATGACGGTCCTTTGACACACCAGACGGACCTCATGTGGCACGAGCTGCAGGTTTATCATCAGACGTGTGACACCTCTGCTACTTTCACTATCCAGCAGTACTCAGAGCTCCCTCATGTCCCCAAAGTCCACCAAACCAAAGTCAATAGAAGCTGCAGTGTGGGCAGGCGGGCTGGAGGAGGCGGAGCCACGCTGACTATCAGCATCATGGCCACGTTTACACGCTTACAGTGAAGCTGCTTCGTTTGCCGTTCAGAGGAAACGTTTCAGAAACGATGTTCACACGGAAAACCAAGATGGTGAAAACAGCGCAGTTCCCCCAAGATGGTGAAAACGGCGCAGTTCCCCCAAGATGGAGGAGTCGCAGCCATGGAGCGCAGCCTTTCACGGCGTTGTCGTGGAAACGCACCAGAACGTCAGCGTTTCCATCCGTAGAGGTTCTCGTGTAAACGGGGCCTCAGTGGACGCCTGCCTCACCTGGTGAACTGCAGGTGGGTCAGCTGTGCCAAGTCCTTCAGGAGACGAGGCTGCAACACAAATACTTCTTCATTTATATACAGAACAATTTTTCTGCTTCTTCATGGTCAAAAATATTAAAAATGTGAGTGCTGTTGACTTTGTCAATGTTTTCTTTCTGTCCAGTTATGTAAGTGATCTTGAACGTGTCCTTGAATAAATATTCTACAGTTAAACTTTCAGAGGAAAACATGTTTTTTCTGCGCGGTGTTTTCCTGACAGCTGGAGCTGATTTTCAGAGTAAGAGCCTGAGAGCTGAAGCCTTCGTAGATTCATCTTTTTCACTTTTTCAACTATTGGTTGGACAAAAGGTTCCAGAAAAAAGCTGTTTGTTATAATTATGTGGCCATAAGCTCGTATAAGCAGGCTGATCTCAGCTTCAGCTCAGCAAAGAGCAGCTTGTTAGTCATCATCTCCACGAAGCACTTTGCAGAACTTGAGCTGAACAGTCCACAGTGCTTCATTCCCAGCAGCCTGCAGCTGTGTCGGGTCGTTTTCCTTTGACAGCAGATATACAGTAATGTCATATTTCTGCTGAACAGAACATTAGTGACAGCACAGTGGAGAAAACCCTCATTTTCCTGTTAGCATGTAGCTGCAGGTGGTGGTCAGTCAATTACACTTTCATTACGACCGTCAATATTAGGAGGGAGGCGCTGACCCTGCAAGATGATGATCACAAAGAGTTTCCACAAGTCATCAACAATACACACGTGTGTGTGCAGCTCCATCCACTCTGGCACCATGTCGTTTCCCACAGTTCCTTAATACAGGACATACACCCACTCAGATTCACACTTTAGTGTCGTCTTCACTGAATTTCATCCTGAGTCCACACACCAGCTGCTCTCAGGCGGCTGTGGGGTCTGCAGCACCCGCTGAGGAAGACGATGGAGGTCTTTGTGGAGATCTTTCAGGGTCTGAATCAAATCAAGTAGATTTGCAGATCTCTGAGGCTCCGTTCACACTGCAGCCTGAAGTGACCCATCAGATTTTTTTGCCCTCATGCTTCCTCTATCTGATCTTTTCATGCCCGTCTGAACAACACAGATCCGATTTTTACAAATGTGACCTGAATCTGTACGGCCAGGTCGCTTCATCCGACCTGCACGACAAACGTCACTATTCTGTGTCCTGCTACGTGGAACCATGACGGCCGATCATGTGGAGAGCAGTCAGAATAGAATAGAATAGAATAGAACTTTAATGATCCCACGACAAGGAAATTCGCATTGGAGGGAAGCTTCTGAATTAATTTGTATTTGGGGGAAATAAAAGTATTTGGGGGGGGGCAGGTCTGTCCAGGCCAAACTCGAGGGGTCTCATCCAAACCAGGCGATTTTTGTTAGCATTTCCCAGGAAATGCTGACCGTGGGTACGGACATTCCTGGCTCCAACGCCAGCTGGACAACGTTAAAATTGAAAGATACGCTCCACTATTACCATATTTGGAAATGTGAACGACCACGAAAAAAAAATCTGACTTCAAAAAGATTGGACCTGAGCATTGAGGTGTGAACGCAGCGTAGGCTTTGCAGAGCCCCTCGTCATCTTTAAACTGTGCAATATGTTGTGTTGATTCACCATGAAACCCCTGACCTCCAGGTGGGAAAAGTTGCACAAATAAGAAATGAAAGTATTTGAACTCCTCAAATACGGAGACAGTGTGAATGATCAGAGGAATGCTTGCCAAAGCTTTCTAAGGCCATCAGCTGTTACTCACCTATCGTGTCCTCCCAGCTCCCGCCATCCGGTCTCCGCTGAGGGAGGCTGTTTGAGACTAGAGATCATTTCTTACAGCTTCTATTGTCATGCTGTCCCTTTATTACAGGACCCATGTTGAAGGTTGCCAGCTCACAAATCTCAATGAGGTCGCAGATGGTTCAGCAGGACGGGCTCGAGTGTCAGGGTGTTGGATGAGGAGGAGATAATGCACCCTCCACCCCGTCATTCATCCCTCTGCTCCGTCCTTCACCCAGCAGACGCCGTAAACAGGTTCGATTTGTTCCTGCTGCCTCCTCGAAGGGTTAAGTGCTGAGAGCATGGCCTGGAGGACCACCTGCTGCACCCGTATCAAACATGTTTAGCTGCACATGAAGCATTCACAGGCCTTCATTTGCAGCTTAAAAAGGACAGTAAGTGGGTGCTTTTAATGCTGTCCCACATATTTCTGCTCCACAGCTTCATGCTCATCTTTGACTGTTAATATCTGAGATTTAAAACAGATAAACTTACACAATGAGCCGTTTCTGGACCTGTGACCTGCCTGAACGTCTGTGAACGACAGGTCTGCCCCCCGTCCTGCTGCCCCCCGTCCTGCTGAGTCAGCTGCTGCCGTTCATACCCTGATGGACACTCAGAGTGGATGTGCACGTGTCCACTGTGAGTCTGCTGCATGTTTTTTGCTCAGCCTCAACACCCACTCTTTGTTTTCGGGTCACGAGGACACAGATCTGCCGTGGACTGTCAGTCTGCCGATACATCAGCAGCAGGCTGTCACCACTAAAGAGACCAAGCATCCAGTTAGCCATTATATCAATGCTGAGCCTGATGGAAGCACAGAGAGCAACCATCAGACCTCGACTGGAGCTAAATGACAGACCCCCCCCCCCCCCCTTCTTGATCTCTTTGTCTCTCCTCCCTTTCAACAAGCCCTCTTTCTGTCCTTTCTCCCTGTGGTCTCTCATCTCTCCTGTTTTAACTCCCCTTCTACTGTCTGTCTTTCAGTTTTTCACTCTGCTTTTATCTTCCTGCCCTTCTTCTCTGCTCACTTTCATATTCCCCTTCTCCCCAAATCTATCTCTGCTCCTGTCCATCACGTCCTGTCATCTCAGTGCTGCTCGGCACATTCAGAGACGAGACGATAACTTACTTTCCCTTTCTCTCTCTAATAAACCCGGGGTGGAGCCAGGCCCTGAGCTGGCATTAGTGGCAACGCAGAGACAGGGGTCACTGAGGGGTCACCGAGGGCGAGGACTCTGAGAACCTGAATCTGAGGGCAGGGAGACAAAGAAGCCCAGACACCAGGAAACAAGGTGTCTTTATTAGCGATGGGAGCAGATGTGCTGTGATTCTGTCATTTTTACACTGTTGGTGCCACAACAGCAGTGATCCAATAAAGAGCAGCTCTGTCAGCCTGGAGAGGCTGTGAGCTTTAATCAGGAACCTGAAACAGTGCAGGAGCCTCAGTGACGGACCACCGGAGACCTGCTGTGTGCAGGTTTCAGCTCCTCGCTGCTTAACTAAAGACAAACAACGTGCTTGGAAAAGATTGTTGTCCTCAGGTTGGTCTTAAAGGTTAACTTCCTGTTCAAGGTCATGATGCAGGACGACGCTCTCAGCCTTTCACTCGGGCAGGAAGAGAAGAGCTTCGAAGCTGTGATCACAGGAATGACTGGATGACTCGTTGGTGCTGTTTGTAGTCAGAACTGTGACAGGTTCTTCAGAGAGAAAACCCACCAAACAGAACCAAACACCTCCAAAATGATACTTATCTGCCAATCAGGGAGGGAATCTGTGATAAGGAAAAGCGGATCGCAGGTGAAGAGGCACCTTGAGACGGCCATGAGCTTCAGACCCAAACATGAGCTGAGAAAAGCTCCATCCATCCCACAACCCCGAACCATCGGGTGTGAGGAACACGACTAAATGACAAGCTAAGATCTGTGCTGCTGTTTGCTGTGATTTGGTGCCGTATGAATGAAACTGAAGGGAACTGAGCAGACTGGGGTCTGAGGCCCTGTGGTAATGGTGCAGCACTGAGCTCTGAGCAGGTTGTGAAGGCTACACTGTTTCCCCTTTCTGATAACGTGATGGGCGACACATTCAGGGTCTCAAACATCAGGTCCTCACCAGCAGTGACACCTGTCATGTTTTCTTCTTGATTTCCTGCTGCAGATTCTTTAAGAATGATCATTTTCTGATGAACATATAAGATGCAACTTTGCAAGTAAGCAACCCTGAGAGGACCCTGGGAGATCAGTGTCCACTGAAAAATGCAGCTGTTTGTTAGATTGTGAATCTATAATAAAGAAATTACGGTGTTTTATGAGGCGTTGAGGCAAAAATATGGCAATTCAAGACTGAAGTCAAATTTAAAGACTAATTAGCTCCTGATCAAATGCAAACGGTTCCTGAGCAGCTTCAATGACGCGTGAGGGGAGGAGCCTGCTGCCATAGGAGAGTGCTGCAGAGGGGTGAGGTGCTGCACGTGTCAAATTAACATCCACACGGGTGCCCAAGATTTACCAGCAGATGATTAATATCATCAGTTGACTAGTAGTGTTTGTAACGTGTGTGCATGACAAATAAAATCTCACTGATCTGAGAAACATTTACTCACAGAGAGCTGTGCATGAAGTGGGAGTGAAGGAAGGCTGGATCACACCATCCTGCCCACGGACACGCCCACTGGGATGGATTGTCCCAGCTATGGGGGCTGAATGTAACCACACTAGGCAACATTATCTTGGTTGAACTACATAAACTACATTACCAGTCAAGAGTTTGGAGCCTTGACCCCTGACCCTGAGGAGAATAAATGGGTGTATCCAAATGACCTCAACCAAACTGGAGCACAGACTTCTTCACTGCACAGCAGCCTCATTTTTAGTCACTTACACTAAAAATACTCCAAATCCATTTTCTTTGTTTATTCCTGCTGTAACTGTGGAGTTTGAACCCTGAAGCAGACATTAGAGGAACGCTGAGCCTTCGTCCTGCGCTGCGATAAGCTGCAGCAGCAGCATCACGTCAGACACTACAAACTGTGATCTCACATCTTGTTGGGCAACGTCTTTTACATGTCAGTTTTATCTGAGTAATTCTGCGACCTCTCACTTCCAAAACCAAAGTCAAAGCTCACATTTCAGTGGGGAGAGGGTGCATCCATTAAAGGTGACTTTCCCAATCAGCCCCTTTTATTGTATCTGTGGAGGAGATAGGAAGCGGTGCTCTATGCAGAAAATGCTCTGTATGATCACTGACAGTGCAAATAGGCAGAAAAGCCATTTGAGTCAGGAAATGAGAAGGCAGCGGCTTGTGGAGGCCCTCCAAAATGATACTTATCTGCCAATCAGGGAGGGAATCTGTGATAAGGAAAAGCGGATCGCAGGTGAAGAGGCACGAGGAAGTGAGGTGTCGGGCGAGGGCGAGGAAGTGAAGGAGAGAGATACGAGGGGGACGAGAGATTGAACAGCGCTCAGATTGCGGCGAACGAGGGGGGGGGGACGTGGAGTGGGTAATAGATTGCTGCTGAAAAAGCACACGTGGGTCATGAAAGAGGAAGAGGGTGAGCAGGCAGAGAAAGCAAGTGTGACTCAGAGAAATAGTAGGTGGTGAGAGGAGGGAGAGAAATGTAATGGAAAGAGGAACAGCAGACTTTTTTCACCTCGTGCACTTGGGGAAGATACCAATTTCACCACAAAGTGAACATTAGCTGCAAATGTCATCTCCATACAGGTAATTTACTCCCCCCTGCTTAAAACGTACTCTTCACAATGGTAAAGGTCACGAGACAACAGGCTGATGGTACATGCACAGTGTGATGATGATGAGAAGGCCAAGCTGAAAATCTCCCCAAATCAAAGGAGGAAGTCCAAACGCTGCACGTCTGATGGATCCCTGCATCCAAATATTCACACTTATTAGAGATCCAAAGACATACAAAGAATCAAATGTATCACAATAAGCTAAAATGATACACTTTGACTCAGAGACATAATATTTTTATACATTAATGCTGCATAAATGTACAATCAGCTTTCTAATTATTATTCCCAGCTGAAGCCACGCTGCACTAAGCCAGTGTTTCTCAAGCTGTGGGGCACGCCACCCTGGTGGGACGCGGGGTCACGACAGATGGGACACGAACGACCCGGGACAGAAGTCATTCACCTGTGGGGCATGATGGACACTTGAGAGCCGCTGCACTAAACAAAAGGAGATAAATCACAATCATATAACTTCAGTTCACAGGTGCAGCTAACGGCAGTAAACATGACTCAGCAGCCACGCTGAAACCCTCCCACAGACGGGACAGTGAGCGCTGCAGCAGGGAACTCCGCCCCCCACAGTTTGGAGGGCGGAGCCCATGGAAGCACGGTCCTAATATGATTGGCCACTTTCAAAGCAGCGCTGCCACAACCTCTGTGACGGACACTTCAGGTTCCTGCGTTAAATGTACCTTTTATTTACTCTGTATTTTAGCCTATGCACTGAAAGGGAGTGGCCCTCCAATTTCATTGTACAGCTGTATAATGACAATAAAGGCTATTCTATTCTATTCTATTCTATTCTATTCTATTCTATTCTATTCTATTCTATTCTATTCCAAACCATGGCAGCAACACAACAGCTGCTTTAAAGAGTGTTTGTGAACTGGGCAGAGTCACTTAATCAGCTGTTTGAAGTTTACACATCTAATTTTTATTTCGCCTTCACCAATAAACATGCAGCTCCACCAGCACAAGGACGGAGTCTCACTCACAGATCAGTGAGTAAATTACTGTGTGAATAAAGTAATTTCAGTACTTTCACACACACGTACAAAGCTCTGTATAATCATAATAATAAAAACCAGTCATAACACCAAAATAATCTCATCTATTAAAATGCAGTTTAAAAAGTAATAAAAGGACCCAGTTAGACAGACAGAAAACAGGATAAAGGAAACAGCGGCTGTGATGTAGCTGCTGTACGAACATTAACGAGCCTCCATGAGTGACATCACGGTGCCGACATCCATCCGGCTGAAAGACCTGGATGCGGAAAAACTGAATGAAAGCAAAATAAACTTTTATGTTACCAATAACACTTCTGGATATAAATTACCTTCATGTTTCATAATAATGAATTCATTTTTAATACCTGCTGTTCGTTAGTATCCTTCACCCTGGAGAAACGAACGATGTCTGTATTTGATGTCATGGAGTTCTGTAAAACATCCCTTAAAAAGCACAGCAGATAATAACACAAATAAACGAATTTCCAATGACAAGGACGCGTGAAGCATCCATCACAGCACAAATTAACATTTGTGGGACTTTGTTTTTGCTCGGTGTGAAACAAAAGTGTACAGATGCTCCTCGCCTCGCCTGCAGCCGGCCTTTATCCCCCTGCAGGAAACATTCTCCTCTGGCAAGCTGGGTGGCTCCGATAAGCAAGTGTGCTGTCAACTCAGCACCTCGGCTCGGTGGTAGAAAACAGCCCAATCAATACATCATTAATCATCGGTTTAATGTGGCCAAGCCCCCACTGTGGACGAGCATGAGAATGGAGGGATTAGCAGGAGTGAGCCTGACGGCTCCAAGAAGAAGAAGAAAGAATCCCGATGAATGATGAGAGGAATTTGTGCTGAACCCAACCTGACGGATGGCGCTGCGGTGTGCACGTGGAAATGTCTCTGCTTGTAAAACGCGTCCTTATTTGTCAGTTATGATATTCTCTGTATGGCTTTCTCATGTAAAATTATGACTCAATCATTTGAGTGCATCGGGCCGTTAACGTGTCGCCGCCACCAGCATCTTCAGCAAACTATAAAACCCTGATTCACGGCTCCGACTCGTCTGCGAGGACTCATCTTCATCACTCAAATAAAAACTGACTGAGACACAAATATCACATCGCCGTGACAATCGAGATGAAGTCATGACGGGGGTGTGAGGTGGATCATCAGCTCAAAGCCGCAAAGCTCAAAGCCTGAAAGCTCAGATCTTCCTGCCTGAGCTTTCTTGCAGCTGGATGCCTGTGAGCTGGATCTCCTCCTCGCCACCTTCTCCTCTAAATAATGAATGGCGAGCACTCAGAAGCCTTCCTGCCTCAGCTATGCTGTTTGTGCTCCTGCCGTGGGACGGTGCCACTGACATGATGGGGACAGGGCTGTGCCGGCACACTCCAGACCTTTTTCTTCAGCTATAAATTTTTCACTAATTTGTCAAAGCTGCTGGAACCTGTTACGTGCTTTGACCTCCTGTAATCTGTGCGTCCTGATCACGGCGCAGCTGCAAGCAGAAATGATGCTATGAAAGAAAGAAATCAGGAAATATGATCAGTCTGGAGAGAAGTAAGCATCCATACGTTTCCCTGCAGTCTCAGCAGATAGAAGACCACAGGGTCAGTGGAGCTTCCCACAGAGACGTGTTTAACGTGTGTATGTTCACTCCACAGTGGAGGTGACAGGCTGCCACGCAGAAACGAGCCCATCAGCATCACTAACGGGTAAAAAATGAATTACTCTGCAGTGGTTATTGAGTATGTGGTGCTGCGATTTTGCATTTTCCTTACAATAAATGTTGCATTTATTAATTAGAGAACTAATAATCTACCTCTATGCACGTGCAGGCCCACTGTGGAAGAGCGCCGTGCAGGCCCACTGAGTTTAAAACTGCTTTTATTCGATCAGAAACAAAACCGTAAAATAGTTTTAATTATGATCAAAACTAAAGAACCTGTTTGGGCTCCTCGGCCCGTCCAGCCTGTGAAGATCTCCGGCTCGTTTCGCTCACTTTTTGGTTCGTTGTTGTTTGCTGATTTCACGGCACGCAGAGACAAAATATTTCCTCCAATTTTCTATTTATCAGCATTTTCCTTTGCTGTTTGGAGCCCATCCCTGAGAGGATCAGGGCGAGTGACTGTCCACATCCACTGATGAATGAATGAATATCCTTTATTGTTATTGCACAATGATGTGACAACGAAACTTATATGACAGTCTCTCTAGTGTCTTAAAAAAGAATAAAAATACATAAATAGATAATAAATAAATAGATAAGAATAAAATAAAATACATACACATGTACGCCCTCCCACAAACTCACACTTAAAATACACAACACTACCCCCCCCCCACACACACACACACACACACTCCACATTTGCAGTTATTTATGCTTTCTAATATTCAGAGCATCGTTTAGTAGTGTAACAGCCCAGAGAAAGAAGGTATTTCTAAGCTGATTTGTTTGGCTCTTCAGGGCTCTGTATCTTCTGGTGGAGGGCAGGAGGTTGAAATGAACTTTACTGGGGTGGGATGGATCGCCCAGGATCTTTCTAGCCCTGTTTAACCCTCTGGAATTTGCCAAGTCTTCCAGAGCCTTTCTGTCCCTTGCAGAGCAGCCGGCATACCACACCGTGATGCAGTATCACAGCACGCTTTCTATTGTGGAGCGATAGAAAGTCTGCAACAGGTTTACTTCCAGGTGGCATTTTTTTAAT
>VOQJ01040620.1:24381-51508 GCA_015052665.1 Apistogramma diplotaenia | reverse complement strand
CAGTACTGAGATTGTGACAGTACAGTGATAGTGATAGTACTGTGATAGTGACAGTACAGTGATAGTGATAGTACTGTGATAGTGACAGTACAGTGATAGTGATAGTACTGTGGACAGCAACAGTGATTCTTGGTCGTACACAGCACACTGATGGATGATGCCCATTCCATTTGCTGGCTCTCTGCTAGCACAGTAGTGTATGACATGCATGTTCATAGCTCCTGTGATTTGATTAGATTCTCTGTGTTCAGCTCAGTTTTACTTGTGTTTGGCTCAAAGATTCACTGGAGGACCATAAATCATGACTGGGGTTCTCAGCTAACCTCCTCCAGGCTGTTAGCAGGCTGCTAAACAGGGAAACAAGAAACTGTCTGAGGTCAGAACACTGAACACATCAGGAAGCTCACCAAAGATATTCACCTCTTCTTCATGCTCATGTATGAGGATGTTATGTAATGAGCTTATGGGGACAGGGCTTTGGTGAGACTCTTTGGATACACTAGGCCTAGGCTGCTGGGGGGTTCCCATGATGCACTCTGTTTATACCCCACTCTGCATTAATCATTACTTATTATTAATCTCTGTCTCAGATGACTGCCCCTCCCTGAGCCTGGTTCTGCTGGAGGTTTCTTCCTGTTTAAAGGGAGTTTTTCCTTCCCACTGTCACCAAGTGCTGCTCATAGGGGGTCGTTTAGACTGTTGGGTTTACTCTGTAATTATTGTAGGGTCTTTACCTTACAATAAAAAGCACCTTGAGGCGACTGTTTGGTTTGATTATATATATATATATGGATTATATATATATGGATAATATATGTATGTGTAAAAAAAATAGAATTGAGGTGAATGATAAGTTACAGATTCTATTAAAACTAACATGTGCAAAAGTGTTTAGGTGAGTGGCACTTATCATACTGGACCAAAGCAGAACGCTACATTTTTCAGACGACCCAAAGACTTACAATAATTACAATAAAAATGGACAAACACGATTTTTTTCATTCAAATGCCAATAAAGATGATTAGTATTGTTTGCACTGAACAAAACAATGTCAAACTTTTAAGTAGAAAGAAAAACATAAATCATTAAACAAGAGCCGTTTGAAAAGGTTTCAGAATCCTTTTGAATGCTGCAGGCGACACTTAAGGCTGCACCAGCAGGTAAACATGACTGACAGTGAAACAAGGCCAGTTACCCTCTGCTCAACAGCTGGTTCGCTGCTGCCCAGCCTGAGCTAATAAACACGGAAGAGCGTGAGGGGGCACTGTCGCAACGAGGTGTCAGCGTTACCAACCAGGACAACTACATAACAGCAAACATCAAGTCCTGGCTGTCAGCCATCTGACCCCCACAGCCAAGCCCACACGAAGCTCATCACCTGCCACACGCTGCCCCTATTTGCTGCTGCGCGCCACACCGCCGCTCCTGTCAGCTGTCGGTCAAACTCCAGACTCAAAGACTCTTGTCAGACTGAGATGATCCTCTCCTTCCCGTCTCTGTCACCCACTGACATGATCTGCCCACTGACTGCAAGCATGTGAAATGACAGGCAAGAGTGTGGGTGGCACTGGTAGAGGATGCCCAAGGAGAAGAACAGAAGTATAAACAATATGGAGAATGAATCCACTCTGCAAACTACAACATCACAAGGTCTACATGTGCTAACAACAAGGAGTCACTGTCATTAGACCTTGGAGTCTTTGTTCAAACCCACAATGAAGCTTTGTGCTCTCAGACGGCACTCGAGGCTGCCCCGATGTTTATTCAGATAACCACAGAGTGCAGCAACACGGTGAACCCGATCGCCGCGGAAAACTTAGTAACAGAGCAGAAAAAAGAGAAAGTTTAAACTCGGCGCGTGAAAAAAGTTACACAATGTATTAGCAGAGCTTAGTGCAGCCTCTTGGTGTTCAATTTCTTCTTAAGTTGCAACCGAAAAGGCAAGCATTGGAAACCAGCTCCCCTCCATCCCATCCATTTCGGCAGCTTTCTTTTCCATGAAATTATAAAGGGGATTTGCTGGAGCTTTTCATCCACTTGATAGCACTTAACTAATTGCTGTCCTCTCATAGACAAAAACCTACTCACAAAATATCGACACACAAATAAACTGCATGCGGGCGCATGTGCGCACACACAAACATATAAAAATCCATCTGTGATATTCTGCATCATTTTTAAATTGAATCCGACTTGATTTTGAACAGATACTACTAATATCATTCTCCGGACACGTTTAATCTTTTTAATATACCTTTGTGAAAATAAAACTATACCTGTGCCAACCACAAGAGCCTACTTTCTGAAACGATTATAAAAGCCCGGTCAAATCTCTTTCACTAGTGGTATCAGCCAATTATAGAAACAAGTGACCATTGAATTAGCACGTGGAACTTGAAAGCTTTTGCACTCTGGTGCAGAATGCTCTCCGGAAAAAAAAATATGTCAGACCTTAATTTGTAATTTCACAGGGAGTCAGCTGAGCTCTGGGCTTCAGCAGCATGGAGGCACAAAGGCACTGCACATGTTAAAATGTGCTGATCAATGTCACAGTTCTGTCTGAACGTTTTTAAATGCTATCCGGACAGAGCCGTGAATGCATAACAAATGTTCCAACTAAGTTCATTTTAAACTCGCCACAAAAGGCAGCTTCAGTGCATTTTTCTTCACAGATGAGAGTTGAGGATTTGCATTAACCCCAAATACTGCTTCAGTATCTAAGTGATAGTGAAAGGAGTGAAGGGAGAGCCATTAAAACCAGAGCTGTGGAAGAACAGCCACAAAAGGCAGATAAAGCCAGCACCACAGAGAGGTGAGCCAACTGTTCCAAGTCTTGCACAAGGGGAGGAAAAAAGGAGAGGGAATGGAGAAGATAATTTAGCATTTGTGTAAGCTGTTTATCAAATTATTAACTGCACAGATGTTTCTGACTAGCTGGGGGGCTGAACACGGGCTCTGCCAGGCGGGGGGAACAAAGGTCTGAAGGATTCAATGGAGATGTGCACTGAATATCAATTTAATTTACTAGCTGTTAATTCTCATGCAAATGGTGACCTCTGTTAGGGCATATCAATGGCCATACACATTGTATGTTTTCACAGGAGCAGCAGAGAAAGACGGTGAAGAAAAACTGTATAAAAGTACAAAGAGTAAGAAAAATGATATTTTCAGTGTGGCCATTCATGCGGTAAGATTTGAAAAATGGCACCTTTTTGTTTATATTGATAAGCACTTGTTAAAACTATTACAATTTATCATCAAAAACAGCTTTATTGTTGCAGCATTTTGGGCTTTTTTCTAACTAGGAGCCGTAAAGTTAATGCTGTTTGAGATACGAGGAAAGTAATGCATTATGGATGAGAAAAAAAAGGAATCTGAATTTATTCAATGCACCTGTTATTTCATACTCACCTGGATGCATTAAGTTAAAAGTTCAGTCCAGACTTTTTACCTCGGTTCGGTCTTTGCATTCTAACTCAGGGCTCCGGGTCTATCTGGATGGCACAACCTAAGCAGAAGTGACACAAATGCATTAATCAGCAGCTGTAGATGTCGTCTACACAGTGATGCCACAATCTGCTGAAAATAATCATGAATGCATGTCTGACATCCAACAAAGACTGATCACAGGCACCTTGGCTCAGCTGGAATGGCAGTGCTGCGAGTCTCATTTTCTTCATCACCTCCAAAGCAACTGCCTTCCAGCTCTCCACGGCACAAACAAAAAGCCTGGCAACAATATCAATTATACATGCAGGAGGCAAACAAGGGGATTTATTTCACAACAAATAGCCTCATAGAGAGATGCTGAATGGGGTAGATTAGCATTAGAAAAGAACAACAAAACTCCCCAGTTCAACAGATAAAGAGCGATTTGATGGGGCTGGAATTGGGGGAACTGGTTGATTAGGATGTGCATTTGAAGGAGTTGTCAATTTCAGATTTCCAGTAAGGATGTGTAGTGCTGTCACTTGGAGAAATGAGTCAGTCAAAACATGACATTATGAGAAATGTCAGCGATGAACCCTGATAATGCAAGACAACATCAGCGGGTGATATACAGCAAGCATCAGAGGAAATCAGCGTGTCTGACAGAAGGGGCGCTTATCAAATAAGACATGTGATGGCTGGTATCGGTCCCCGATAAATAAGCAGAAATGACATTTACATCTGTGCGTCTCCAAATAAGGAGGCTTTCTGTTTAATAATCAAAACATGTTGAAAAAGTTCTTACCCAACATTTACTGGGATTTTTTAAATAACTCCCGTTAGTTATAACCGGAGCTCATGTGATCTCTGTGTTTATCCGCAAAGGATTCTGGGAAGCGGTGCTCATGGTAACCAACGTAAACACCAGCCACCCTCCTCCCCCTCTGCGCCTTCTTCCTCCCGGTTTTGCAGCAGCGCCAAAAGCAGCCGAATATGGCGAGCTCGGCTCGCGGCGAGGACGATTATTACGAAAGGATAGCGTCGATTCAGCAGCGCATGCACGAAAGGTGAGGATTCCCGCCGTTATTGTTAAAAAGCGCGAGGCCCGGAGAGACCGCGGGCTCGAGTTGTCACCCCTGCCGCCCGATAGCCTCATCCTGCCGGTTAGCTACCCAGCGAAGTCCGCGCCCTCGGAGATGAGTAGATGCTAGCTCTCTAGCCTGTTTGCCGTAACATTGCTGCCTGTGGTGAACGGAAAGCAGTGACTCGTTAGCTCGTGCACGTTAACGTTAGCCAAAGTTGCCACGAAGTTAACGCTTTTTGAAAGTTGCTAGTCTACGTCAGCAAGCGCGTCGTGGTGGCTTGGTGGGTTACACGCGTGTTTCTAGTAATTAGCTCAGGAAACTACGGAGATGCTGCAGCGGTCTGCGTGGGTAACACTTTCTGTGCTCTTTACTCTGTGTGTGTGTGTGTGTGTGTGTGTGTGTGTGTGTGTGTGTGTGTGTGCGCGTGCAGGGAGAGACGCAGGCTGGAGCTGGAGAGGGAGCTGTTTGCTTACTCCAGATCTGATAAAAGGCTGTAAGTCTCTGATTGTTACATATTACATGAAGGCGGAATTTGGTCACTGTGAATTAAATTGACGTGGAAACTGTCCCATGTTTTCGTGTTGACCCGCAGCTAAGGTTTTATTTTACTTTGGGGGAAAATTACAGTCTTAATTTTATGTGTCGGGTTTTTATTTAACATTTATTTAACAAAAATTTGTACATGCGCAGTTCCTCCTCAAAGCAGAACAGACTATTTTATGTAAATCATGTCTCATAAACAGCAGCGTGCCGGGTCCAACCAGGGCTTACGTTGATGGGCGAGCTGAGGATGAGATTTAAATGTAAAACATATTGTGCTTAACCTTTTCTTGGGAGAAGCCTGGCTCTTATTTTTTGACAATGCTCTAAGATAATATTTCTTTTGAATAATAGTTCTCCACTGCCTTCAGCTTACAGATAAAGTGTTCCAAACTGCGCAGTTATCTCAAGGAAATCTGTGACAGGGAAGCTCGAGCGAAAATGAGAAACCTTGAGCTTCTGAGAGATGTGGAGTGCATAGAAATTAGCATGAAGGAATATAGTCCTGACCATGGCCCCCTTCTGCAACAAAAGGTATACGTATACTCTCTCTCTCTCACACACACACACACACACACACACACACACACACACACTTGGTGGAGTAGCTTCCCTCATTATAGTGAAAGCAGGCTTTTAGGATGAACAAACACTCCACCCACTGAGGCAGAATCAGATTTGACAGTTGTGCTTTTATTCTGAAATTTTTGAATTCTCGTGCAGTAATCGATAATTATTATTTTCCAAGCTTTATGTTGCGGGGGTTAGCTGAGTCCATGCATGTGCAGGTATACACCAATATGTCTATATTTTAGGAGCAGTGTGTTTTAATAAACGAGCACGTTGTTGATAGTCATTTGCCTTAATGCCTCGCTGTAATTTGAACACAGCAGACATTTGCTTGGAATGGCTTGATGTGACAATAGTAAACACTCAAACTGTGCAATTTATCATGACAAGCAAATGAATGGGGGAGAAAACAATGAGCCAGTCAGATTATCACTTAAAACTCAACGACAGTGCTTGACAGCTTAATATCAAATTAACAAAATTGGCTAATTATGACTCACAGAGTTAATTGCCCAATATAGAGACTCTGAAGTGCTCCAGAGATTTAGCCATTCTCTCCCCTCAAGCAGTTGGTTTATTTCCTCTTGATGCTTTATGAGTCCTGCGTGTTATTTTGGTTGTCCTGTTGCACTTTGTTTGGTTGTGTGAGATCAGCCGCGGCTTTCCCAGTCTAACTGTGAGGGTTTTGGCACAGAGAAGAACACATTTCTCAAACTGCCAGCGAGCCCATATTAGCTCTTTGATCTGCATATATATTTATCTTGATTTTATTGTAATCGTCATTATTTGTGCTGTATGTTTAAAATGTTTAAAGGTTGTTTCTGCAGTGGAAAGGTGGACAAACTTTCTTTTCAGTGAGTCTGCCATCCCGAACATGCTGAGGGGTGTCGGACCCTCACTCAGGAATGAGGGGGCTGCTTTCAGCTATTTCCCCTTTTTTTGGTTTCCACCTTTACACCACGTAACCGCCTCCACCGGATAACATCCAGCAGCACTTTCATAGCTCTGTCTTAGATCCCAGCTGAATATTAAAATTGTCATCTATCTTTTAAGTATTAATTCAGTCTTATTTCACACAGGCTGACTGTTTAAAAAAGATTTCCAAATTTGTGGGTGCGAGGAAGAAAGTGGAGCAGGAGCTCAGAGCAGCAAAGGTATGCTGAACAGCAGCAAACACAGTTCTATCATGAGGTTTGCACACATCACATCCTGTGTGATCACGTAACCTGGGCTCGCTTTGTTTGTTTGTGTGACACTTTTTTGGCATTTGCTTGATAAATGGTACTTGTTCCTTTTTTGAAATGTTTACAAGGTTTATGCAGATTTCACTTCTATCAGGCTGTGTTTTCAGGTTCCGAATGACAAAGGAAGTCGACATTACGCCTGTAAATCTGTAGAGTCTACATTTAAACTGTGTATCTGTAATAACACAGGTGTCTAATCCTAGCTGCTGAATCTGTACAAGCGATGTAGTTCAAGCCCATAGCTTCTTTCTCCCTTCACTTAAAGCAGTTAAAGCTCTTTTAGATGAAATGTCTAAGACATCTCATAATAACTTGGAGCATGCTGTCTAGAGCAGTCACTTGTAACTGTGTGCAAAACCCCCCTCAGCCTGTCGATATTGTAATGAGCAAAATGGTACCGTCACTCCATTATGCATACAAGCCATTGGCTGGCAGTGTGCATGTCCCTCAGGCTGCAGCATTCATTAAGGGAAGCTTACCGGGCTGAAAGCTGGAGACAGATGATAACGGGATATGATTTTCATATTTAATACATTCCTTGGAAGAGCACACGCGTGCCGCAGATTGATAGAAGAATCAATTGCTACTTTAGTGAAACACTTTCTACTTTGCCCTGCAGCTACCGATGGAATCACTCAGCCAAGAAATTAACTTTTCCTCTTTTTTTACCTACTTTGTGGATCTGCTGGGCAGGCTGCATGGTTTACAGTGAATGTTATTAAGCAGCTAACTGTTTGGTATTTAAGACGCTTATCAGAAAAGAAACAGAAGCCATGCTTTTTGTTATTATGTTTGGAGGGAGGCTTCTTTGCTTCCCTCTCTCCCCGCCCTTGGTGACATTGCAGACATGAATCAAAACTTGTCTAAAGGATTTCTAATAAGATTAAAAGTTAAAACATTGATCCTGAGACATTCTTTTGAAAAATGTTGCAAAAAGAATTCTGACCTTGGCCTAAATAAGCTACATTTATTCAAATTTCTAAAGTGGATAGCTAGCATACTTGAGTTGAAATTCTTTCAGAATAGCACTTATTTAACTCAAACAAGAACTTTGACATTAGAAACAATCCATATTCATGCCTGGAGAAAACATTTCATGAGGTAATAAAAAGTTTAGTCGATCAAACGAACACATTGTTTCTTGTTTCCTTGATGAGTGCAGATTGAAGCTGTTCACACACAACAGTGGGACAGCCACCTCTCCCACCCGGCTGAGGATTTTACACGAGCACCAGTGGAAATTTTTATGGGCCACCAGACCTCCAGAGGGTCTGCCGCTGAAGCTGGCACCACAAGTGTACACTCACACCAAGGACTGCATCATTCACCCAATCGCAGCCTGCACTCCCGCAAATGTCTACCAAGTGGCCTTTTGAAGGACTTCACAGTCGGCGGAGAGGACGCCGCCAGCAAGCAAGAACATTTATCAGATGACATTTCAGGCTCAAACGATTCCCCTGACGGCGGTAATTTGAGTGACAAACATGAAAGAATGATGGGGCCGCTCCCATCTGTTCGTGCCCTAACAGGCACAGCTGGCAGCGCGGCTTTGGGAAGCGATGATGAACGGGAACGTTCACCTTTGGTGACCTTGACGGGGCCCGAGAAGAATCCATCTCCTGGCAGCGACAGCCCGACGAGGGCCACGAGTTCCACTGCAGAACCCAGCGGCTCCAAAGAGGTGGCTCGTGAGGCACACGTGATGGAAGATGAGGACAGAGGTCACGGCCATGTGATGCTAAAAAGCACTTTGAGAAACGAAGCTGCGGAGAGAACAGGTATGCAGGGACATCTTTCCTGTAATGCATTTTATCGAACCTTTTAAAGCAAGTCGTGCTACTTTATATATTTACATCCAGGTAAAAGTGAGAGTGTCAGCATACCAAGTTCAGATGTGGAGTTGTCAGAGAGCACTGCTAGTGATCTGACTGTGTCTCTGACACAGTCGGAGCTGGAGGAGGATCTAGCAGAAGGTGGGGCGCCTGACGTTGCTTACGGAGGGGGCGATCTCAGCGATCACGGTCTCGCGTCACCTCTGCTCTCTAATCACTCCGAGAAAACCTTCCACTTCAGCACCGAAGCTCCGGTGGGGACCTTGAAAAGGTACAACATGTTTGACTAATGCACTTTGTTGTCTGAAATTTCCAAAGTGGGTCAGTGAAGGAAAACACTGAACAGTGCTGAGTGCAGTCAGCAGTTTCCCTCCCCGAGGTTCACAGCCGAGCGAGGAGCCCGTTCTGCACGGCCGTGCCGAACCACAGAGGGCTGCTGATGATAGTGAAACTCCTCCGTGCCACCTTCACATCTGAGGCCGGCAGAGAGGATTGTGGGAGTCACGGTCCATGCCAGCGTCCTCTCTGTAGTTCAGCAGCAGCTGCGGTGGCAGTGATGCATCTTATAGGGAAGGCTCAGGACCTGTCACCAACAATATTGCCATAATCCAAGATAATGCTGTAACAGAGCAATTTTCTGCTTGAGAGACCTCAGGAAGTCCCCAGTGGAGGAGGAAATTTGTGGCACCGTAGAGTGTTGTGGAGGGGTGGGCATGTGGACAGCACTTACAGCCACAAATCCTTAGCGTGATGATGGCCTCTGAGTTGAAGGATCATTTTGGATGGTGTTCGAGCCACAGGAAATCCTATGTGAATGTTTGCGTGCAGAGCCTTTGCATTTTCCCTGCACTATGAGGTCTTTTATGAGCAGCACCTCTTATGCTCTTAGAAAAAAGTCATTTTGTCTGCATTTTTTCTTTATTGCGCTCTCGAGGAAAAAGCCAGTGTTGAATGTTTTTGTTCCCGGGCCATGTTATGGGCTATATTCTTAAATACTATTTATTTTTTTTGTAATTATGAAAATAAATAGTAATTCCTGAGCATGCTATGAAAGGCTTTGTTTTTTAATTGCTCTACTCTCTGTAGCATCAAAAATATTGTGGAGGATTATATTTTCCCTCTGCTGCCTGGCTGTTTGTGTGCTCGGCTGCACTTTGATAGCGTGACCCCGGAGGAGCCTCGGTTAGACTGCACTGGGCAGACAGTGGTGCTGCTGCAGCTTTCATTGTTAACACGGAGAGCTGCTTTGTATGAGGAGGAAAGCGCCGGCTTTGATGTAAAGCTCAGAGAGTATCCCGTCTCCATCCTGCTTCTCTCACCCTCTTTGTCTCTCGATTTCTCTTAAGGTTAAAGTTTACATCGCCCCCGCAGGCAGCAGAAACAACCCATTTCTCCTCCAGGCTGAAATGCTGTATAGTTTCATTTTTAATACCCGTCACAGTGCCCTCAGCCTTGCTGTGAAATGTGCCGTCTCTGAACTGCAGGCTTTGATTGATTGGTGACAGTTTGGGCTACAGTTAACGGTGGGCTCTTAAAAATCCCAATTAAGGCCAGAGAACGAGCTTAAACATTCCAGGATTTTAAAAGTGTAACTGCAGTGACATCAGGGCGTTCCTCGGGAATATTCCCTTTAACCGGCTTTAATCCCGGTTCAGTAAAAGTCTTGCAAGTTGTCACTCGTTAATTTCTAAGCTGAATCCTGACAGTGTGGGTGGGACGCGTCCCAAATTTAGCCAGATTTCACCGCACTCGGTGTGTGTTTACTACTTGTGGTTATATTTTCTGTGTCCTTTGTCCGTTCCATTTGCTATTTGTGCCTGGATGGTGAGATTCACCTGACACCAGTCACTCAGTGCTGAGGCCGCTCCATGTGGTAAATCACCCCGGAGTCACAGCTCTGTGCTGCAGAGAGGCTGACCTCTTCCTCCCGCCTAACAACACACTCCTGATGATGTTGACACGCGGACAATAGCAGCATCTAAAGTGAGGTTAGAGACCTTGACATGAAAGCCGGCAACAATACAGTAGAGAGAGGGGTTTGCAGGAAAACACAGCTAATTCACTTTCTCACTCTCTAAAGGTCTCTTTTTGAAGAGCATTGATAAATAAAGTGGAAAGGGAAAGATGACTATTTCAAGGCCCACACTGGCAATAAGGGAAAGGGAAAAAAGACAGAGCTTTTGCCTATTCTACTTCAGCTGCACTGAAGAGGACCTGGCACAGATGGATTGCACACTACAGAAAGTCATGGATATAATTCAAGCTGCCAGCTTAATCAGGATGTTACCAGGAAACAACCTGCAAAAAAGGGGGAGCAATTGTTTGCTGACCCCTAACCCAAGAGCCCATTACAGATTGTCATAAATTCTTTTTGGCCTCTTTTTATGTGAGGGGGCTTAGGAACCCTCGGCTTGGGGTTTCTGGGAGAATTCAATGAGGGCCACCCAG
This sequence comes from Apistogramma diplotaenia, assembly GCA_015052665.1. Lineage (NCBI taxonomy): Eukaryota > Metazoa > Chordata > Actinopteri > Cichliformes > Cichlidae > Apistogramma > Apistogramma diplotaenia. Next base: position 40,359 of record VOQJ01040620.1, on the reverse strand, counting down.
AGCTTAATGCTCAAGAAAGAGATGGATTCTCAATATCCACATGCATTAGGCATCCATTTCTCATTTTGCAGCCGCACACAGGACCAGATTAAAGTGTAAATCTCTCACCAAAAGAAACCATGCAGAGGCCCCTCTCTTTCCGTGCACTTTAAAGTGTGAGGTTGTGCCAGTTATAGAGTTTGACTGTGTTCTCGTCGTGAACGTTATTTTGCAATTTAACCAGCCTTAATCGATGGCACATATTAATTTGGCAGCCAGCAGCTGCTGGTGCGAGTCCTGGCTTTGAATGCCGGTTTTGTCGAGCTTCCTCTCGCAGCCTTGCTGCGTGTGGCGCCATCAGAAGACGCAGCGGACTGTAGAAACTGTGTATTGTGGCAGCAGCACTTTAATGACCAGCAGGCCTTGAGTACCTCAAGGAAATTGCCCAGAAAAATGTATCATAGATTTTTGGATCAAATAGCGTCTTGTTTTTCTGAGGAATAGCAGACCTATTGATCACATGACCTCCTCCATATCCCTTTTTTTTAATTCACCACATTAATGGGTGTTTTTTTCAGCGTCTCCCCAGAAGGACTCTTTAATCTGCTCGACAGCATCGAAGGACGCCTCCACGGCGAGCAGGCCCGCGTGTACGCCGACCCTCCTGCTGATGGGGTGCAGCTCAGCAGAATTATCAGGTACAGCCTCAGCAGCTTTCTTCAAACTTTTCACCCCCCCCCCCCCTCCTGAATGAAATGCTGCACATGTTTATTTAATGGAGCAGTTTGTGCAGATGAGGAAAACATCCTCCTGCTGAGGGCTCTCACATTAGATGAAGTGTCATTACCACCATGCATGCGTCTTTATTTCTGAGGGGCTTTGTTATAGGAACCCCTCTGCTGTTAGGCTGTGGTGAACATTTTAGTCTTTTTTCTGTCATAAATGGATAAATGATTAACAAAGGTGAGCTTTGCTCACTCTTTTGAAACCCAGTGTCCTCATCAATACAAGCATTTGTGCTGTAAAGGCTTCCAGTAACCTCTCGGGCCAGTTTGTGTCGTGACCCCATGTGTAACATGTGACTGCTGAGGCATTATGGCAGCTGTGAAGCATTAGCCGTGTGCTGTGTGCTCGCTCCTGACCTGCTGCCAGAGCCCAGAGCTCCATGGCAATAGCTGACTGCTCTCTGTATGTTGGGAAGCCTTTGTGACGATGGAGCGGGCTTGAATGACGAGGACCTTGAAGCGTGTGGGGCAGTCGTCCTTCATGAGCTTCAGAGGTTGTCATGGAGCACAGAAAAGGGCTGCCTGCTTCCACAGGATCTAGTGTGCACTCATCAGTCCAGCACCGAGCCTAATGAAGTAAGGTAAGGCTCCTGGTTCGTGTGTGTGTTATTTAATATTATATTTTCACTTATTGGCATTTCTCCTGCATTATGAGGATGTAAAAATGTGTGTGTGTGTGTGTGTGTGTGTGTGTAGTTGCTGTTATATATAGTTGCATGATAACATGTTGCTTGTGGCGTTTTGTGTAATTATGCACTTGTGAGGCTTTGATGGCGGAGTCATTGAGAGCACGAATATCGGTGCTCTGAAAGCCGCAGAGTTCAATAGATATTTGTCTTCTTTTCTTGCAGAAAGTGAAGCGGCTCAGAGTGTGTGTGGATATCTGTGTGTGCATTTGGTTTTATTTTTTTGTGTGTTTTTTTTCCCACTAGACTGTGGGGAGGGTCGCGCACTTACAGCAGTCACTGAGATGTTTCATGCTACTATTTGATACAGTCTCCCTTGTCCACAAATGTAAAAGGTCATCTTTGGTGTCACCTCACACGGTAACACTGCGTGGGTGAATGTCATGAGTAAATTAAAATGCCCTATCTGCGACTTCCAGTCCTTTGGATAATGAGTAGTTATACTCTGAGCTAAATCCATGCTCTGCTTCACTACTCTATTGATTTCACTGAGACCTTTCCTGCTATATAGTCAATTCAAAGAAACACATCCAGCAGTGTCCCCCTCTTTCCTCTGGAGATGCCTCCTGCCTGACCTTGACCTTTTATTCAGTTTTCAGCCCGAATCAATTTTGCCGTCTGTGTCTATTCAGCGTTAGCTGGAACTCATTAATAATCGGGAGCTTCGGAGTTGTTTTAGGATGACACGGAGAGCACCTTTCTCACGAGAAGCAGTCAGAGATGTTTCATAGCAGAGGTGCTCCAAACTTTTCAGCTTCCTCAGTGTTCTTCATAATCAGATCATCTGTTACTCAGTGTGGGTACAATTATATATATATGCTCATCTTTCCTGCTGTGCATTCAATAACAAAGCCTCTATTTCTCTCCGTCTAATCCCACCCCCACCCCCGCCGCAGCGCCAGCCTCCCTCCTAATGCTGCTCGGCTGTGGGATCGCTGGTTCAAGCACGCCCTTGTGCTCAAGGAGCGCCGCGTCCTCAGCACTGAGCGCTTGGTCCAACTGTTCACGCCGCTGCTGCTGAGCCGTCATGCCACCTACGGCCACCAGGTAGCGTCGAAGGCTCGCACACTGCAGCCACAGGCACAAACGGGAGGTCACACAGTTGCGTGGCAGAAGCGAGCAGATATGGGCGCACGGAGACGTGGCCTCTGTTTCTCTTCTTCCCAAATGCTTTTGTTTCTGTACTTGTGCCTTTGCGGGTTTTTTGAGGAGAAGTGCGTTTGTCGCTAAACGCGCTCTTTGTGTCTCGTGCTGAAAGTGAGCGCTGGCCTCCGGCTCATCAGATTGCTCCACACGCTGACCCAGACAGAAGGGGAACCCTGACCCATGTTGTAATCGCAAATTACAGCCTCAGCTTGGCTTCTTTCATCTCATGTGGCGTATTCATCTGAGAAACACTTGCTTTTAATTTAGCATTAGCCGAAAGTATCGCCGTCGGTCGGGTCTGATTGAATGAGGGAGCCGTTTGGACCTTCGACTCAATGGGATTATTTTAAATTTCCCACTCATTGACCTTGTGGATCATGCTCAATTAAACAAAGAAAGAAATTACAAAGAATATTCCCACTCACAGCTCAAAGATGATGTCAAGAGATGTGTCAGCAATCCCACTATCAGCAGTCCCACACGTGCAGGTTTTTCTCTCGTTAGTTCTGTGGGTTCCTGTGGTTTGGACAGTTTGCTCCGGCGCTGCCGCCACAGTGACGGAGGCACACAGGGAGACTGCAGCCTCTTAAAAGTATGAAGTGACTAAAGGAAGAGGGGTGCTGCCATCTAAATCATTGTATCCAAGCACATGAGGAAAAGCCTTTATCTTTCTCACTCTGTCTCCATCTATTTCTCTGTCTCTTCCTCCCATTTCTCCATCTCTCGCCTCTCTGTCCTCTCACACAACAGCTTACTCTCCACACACAAGAGAAAACAGAAATTTCCATTCACGTCTTGCCACACAGCCTGGCTTCTCCGACAAATGGGAGCATGCAGCTCGCATGCACACACTCAAAGAGGCCCTTTGAATATTCAAGTGCTAACAGTTGCATTCATTGATATTTAAAATGCAGTGGGTCTGCGAGAGCCCTCAGCCCACGGTACATTTGACTAAATCTAAAAAAGGAACAAAGAGGGATATCGGGGACAAGGATCAAGACAGTTTTTATTGTGCAGCAGCATCAAATACCAAGTGGCAAACTCAGATTGTCGTGTTTGCGTCTCTTCAGCGAATGAAAGCGTGTACATTGTCAATCACGACTGTGACCTACTGATAACAACTTACAATGTACTTAAAGTTTGTCACTGTCGAAATCCTCCTGATCATCCCCTCCATATTAGTGCTCATTAAAAGTTGCAAATGACCATCTGAGACTGAGAGGCAGTCTTTGATCACGAAAGAGAAATGGTGATGGCAGGATTTGATATGGGGGAGGGAAGAGGGAGAGAAAGGAAATCGGTGTGTGGCATCTCCCTGCTCCTCATCTCCTGGAACAGCTCCTCTTAATTGTGTATCCTCATCTCTGCAGAGATAAAAATGAGCCGGAGTGGGAGGAAGAGAGCAGTTTGTCTCAATCCTCTCAGCCAAGAGGGAAGATATGTGGAACGTGTTGCACATTAACACCAGGGTGATTGCATTCTTTAGGCACTTCTCTAATCTCATGGATGAAAAGAGAGAGTGAGAAGAAAGTGCGACTGAGAGGGAGAGTGGAGCGAAAGTGTGCAAAATAATCTTTTTTTATTAAACGAGTGAGACAATTTGAAGTTATTTTCTCCTGGCGTGTGAGCACGCGTTACAGCTGCACCTCAGTGCGAGCAGCCGTGGCCAAAGTAAATGAGTTGCCTAATCGGCGAGAGTTCAATTTGACACTTCCTTCACAAAATGAGAACAATTAAGAGTGTGGCTTTAATTTGTGCTGCTCGCAGGCCAAAGTGCTGCTGAGGACACTTCTGTCCCGGTCCAGTGAGGAGTGCCCCTCAGCCGAGGACGAGAGTGACTTATCTTCAGCGTGCGGCCCTCCTCCTCCTCTCCTGGCTGACGGTGATGCGCCGCCTGCCAGGCCGCGGCACAAGCAGCAGGTCCAAGGTCACTGAACATTACTGCTATAATTTCATTGGGCTCGTTACCTTATAATTAGAATAATGGCGCCGGTTTTGGTGGATTTTCTCTTTGACGTAGTCGACAGCAAATTCCCACAAACATCCCAAATGTTCCATGCTGTGATAAGTCATTGTGCAGTAATATGTACGACCATTAACTGGAAGAAATATAGACTATTTTTTGCAGACCAACTCTGCAGACAGCTAAAACTTCTCTTTCATGAAAGAAATCAATTTTACCATGGAGCTTTTTTGTAAATCCCTCACAGCCCAGTTTTCATGCAGCCATCCTTTCAGAGCTAAAGAAAGACCCCCCCATTCCCATTTCTATCCCTAGACTCCCTTTTTCCCTGCCATTGCTTCTCACTATGCGCTTCCCTTTCTTACAGAACTACAAAGTAGTGAAGAGGACAGCCAGGACGAAAGCCCTGTGGAAAGTGGTCCTATTAGAGGTAAAAAGGCATTGCCGGTGCCCCAGCATTCACACTGTCCTTATGTTGTGGTTTGTTTTCTTCCCACTGCAGTGAATAATGGGCTCTTTTACACAATGGCTGAGGCAAGATGATCAAGGTGAATCCAGGGTCAAAGTCCCACCTGAAGAGCTGTGCTAGTTCTCTCTAATTATCTGCGAGAAAACACTAGCTGTGTTTTCAGCCTGGTCTGAGGCATTCGAGCAAAATTGATAATTCACTGCCCCGGCATAATGCGGCCGCTTTAATTGTCAGGGCGCCGGGGTGGGAAGCGCAAAAGATCTGTCATCGGTTCTCATTATCTTCTAAACAATGCTCCGGCAAGGCTGGACTTAAAATACTAGATGTGACGGCATCCTGGAAGCAGTTGGTGTGCCCATCCCTCGGCTGCACCTCTGAAATGTAAAGCAATCCTATATTACCCTTGGCTATCAGATTTCCTACTGGGTTTTTCATGTGTCCGCATCCCTAAGGTGCACAGCCAGCAAAATGAGTCCAGTTTCCAATCGCTACACTTAATCAAAAGAGACATAACCAGCTAAAAAAACTTGACTAAAGATTTTGCAAGGAAAGGATTTTGCTGTGCTGGGCGACATCAATGTCACAATGAAATAGCATGACCTTGGAACTGATAGTAATTGCCAAAACATGCACGTCTGTGGACTTGGTGGGGTTTTTTAGACTACGTGTAAAAGCAGTGGCTGTATAAAGTGCAGTGGGTGGAATAATAGTGCAGATTGCTATGCACTGTATACATTGTATGACTTAAAAATAATTAAAAGCCACGTTTTTATTTGAAATCCAAGTTGGAACTGCTGGGACTTGCTTATAGAAGATGACAGTTTTGCTCCATCCTTTGATTTTTCCACTTTGTAACATCATTGAGATAACAGCCCATTTATTATGTACTTCTGCTCTGTTGGTTTTTGCCAGCACAGTCTCTCTGCTCCACTCAAATATGATACCTTTTTTAGTGTCACTGAAAGTAATTACAAGTGTTTTGTGTTTTTCTTTTTTTGGAACAGAAAATCAATCATTCCCTTCCTGTTAGGGGATGCTGAGATAATGTGAGATGCTGATTGCCGTCTCATGGAAACTGTTGCCACATACTGTAGGCTTGAATCAACAGTTTAGCTGAGTGAGCAGAGTGTTTCGCCCACTCTGCTCAGCGACGAAACCAAAAGCATCGGAGCCACTGAAGCGTCTCGCTAAACACAAAAACCTGTGAAAGTTGGAAACCTGGGATTTAAGCAAATATTTGACCATGACTGTGTGTGTGTGTGTGTGTGTGTGTGTGTGTGTCTAAATAGAGACTAAAGCATATCAGTTGCTTAAACAATCAGCCATGATGGAAAGGCGGCAGATTTCTGAAGAGGAGGAGGAGGATAGCCTCTCAGGTAAGGGATGCGCTCCACTCTTCCTGTCGGAGCCTAATCATTGGTTACCAAGGAAATATGAGGAAACACAGGTCTCTTCTATGCTAATGTCGATGCTAAATGAAAAACCAACAAATCTGCAGTCACAGGTTTTAATTCTCAGGTGATTTCAGGTGTGTCGGATTATTAACGAATATCTTCATTCACAGCGAGAGGCTCCAGGCTGAGAAGCTGCTGTAGGCCTGACATGGCTCTATATGAACGTACATGGTGAATTAACTTGTGATGAGATCAATCAAGAAATCAGATGGTTTTATGCGGCGCTGTTTGCTCTTTTAAGGAATAAATCGTGGCCATGAAGAGGACCCGCGGAGGGCCGAACGCTCCTCACATCAAGACCCTTACCCTGGGTAAGAACATTGTTATTATTCAACGGGCCACGCCAAATGGGCCACCAGACACCAAAGTGGTTGATGTACATTTGCATGGCTGCTCTCATAATTCCCTGTTCATTTCCATAAGATCAAGGGGGTGCCACCCATTAACTCGCTTACAAAGACAAAAGGTCCCTAAAGCCCCTCTTACTCACTGTTTGCTGGGTTCAACCGCGTTTTCAAATTCAAAAGCAAATCGGCCGCCACAAAAATAAATTGGAGCCATAAACCGTCTCCAGGCCTGTTGTCAAAATGCAAACATATCGTGTCAAGAAGAGAGTGGGGTGGTGGGGGGCGGCGTTTTGGGAGAAACGGCTCGAGTGTTGACAAATGTCCGTTCATTTTTCACCCTTGAAACATTTTGAGGCCGGTGGAATCGGAGCTCCGAGTGGTGAAGAAAAGAACATCTGATGATAAATAGCTCGGTGGAAACTAATACCACCACAGTTACATTTGAATATCAACGCGACTTCATCAAATCTGCAATTGCATGTCAGGTCCTCAGAGCACCTCTTCACTGCAAACCATTTGGGCTCTAGTAATGGCTGGGTAAACGTTATGAGGAATAATCTTCTCTGATTTCATGTGATTACTGGGCACCATGCTGACACGAGGGCTGAAGTCTGTGTCTCCCTGGCCTGGCAAGCAGGCGCTCCCAGTCAGCCTATTAGCCCAGGGAAGAGTCTAATGGCCTGGCTCTATTGTGGTCCTCATAGCTGCTGATGTCTGCCACTACCAGCCCGGGTGACCAACCTCTTTAATAAACATGAGCCAATTTTGGGCCCAGACCCTCTCAGATGGTGCCCGTCTCTCTGTCATTAATGCGCATGGGAAGCCCACAATATCTGTGATTAAACCAGATTTGCAAAACAGAAATTAGGCTGAAAAACAGAACGCCACGAGGAGTTATGAGACACAAGTTGTGTACATAAGTGAAATTGAAAGAAATGGGTAGCTCTGCATGCTGGGCACTTTATTCCAACTAGAATGAAGCACCAAACATGTCTTTGTCATGCAGACTGGCACAGATCCATAAATAAACTCACAGCCTCCTGAATTTACTGACCCTTAAAGTAGAAAGTGTCTTAACTTCAGCTGTAGAGTAGTGATCAGAGAGTCACAGGTAACCCAGCCTGTGACGTAGTCTGCCTTAATTAATCAGTGTAAGTGGATGGAGAGCAGCTGGAGGCAACATGGTATTAAGTCATAGGCAGTTTTAATGTGTCCAGACTGTGAATATTGTGTTTTTAGGCTGATAAGTTACATAATGTGTGTTCTCTGGGTTTTAAAAACCTCTTTAAAATCCATAAATCCCTGCTGCTTTGGCACGGTGGGGTCAGATGAGGGGGGCAACGGTACAGTGGTGGAAACCCTGAGGATGATGGAGGAGATGGGCTGGCAGATATGGGAAGGTCCTGGATCCTGCTGCTTAGCAACGCTTCCACAGTAAACTTTGAGTCATCGGTGTTTAATACTTGGAACACTGGGATATCCCTACGTCCATCCGTCCGTCCATCCCTCCGTCCAACCATCCGTCCGTCCAACCATCCAGCTGTCCCTCCATCTTCTTCCTCTTATCCTTTTCAGGGTTGCGGGGGGTGGAGCCTATTCCAGCTGACAGGGTGAGAGGCAGGTACACCTGTACAGGTCTCCAGCCTGTCGCAGGGCCAGCACAGAGAGACAGACACCCACTCATGTGGGCAGTTTAGAGTCAGTGGGATTTTCTACATTGTTGTTTCCAGTTTATTTGAATGTTGTTTCCTTGGAAGCAGCATATTTTGACTCTTTTTGAATTTCCACGTGTGTTCTTTTACTTTAAACTTTGTGTTTAAAATGACTTAAACGCAACGTGCTTTTAACCTGTTGGTGTCCTGATACAGCAGTTCCTCCATTTCGCCCTCACTGCTTAGATGTAAGTATTCCACTTACAACAGTCACTTCTTGCGCTTTATTACTTTCACAAGTGGTGTGGAAGCCTGGCATGAAGCACAGGCGTAGCACTGAGAGGCACAGGCGTAGCACTGAGAGGCACAGGCGTAGCACTGAGAGGCACAGGCGTAGCACTGAGAGGCACAGGCGTAGCACTGAGAGGCACAGGCGTAGCACTGAAGCGTGCACTTGCCCCTCTTTTCTCTTTGCGTCTCACTCTTCCTCGCTCTCTTACCCTTCTTCCATCCTTTGCCCCTCTTCCTCTCCGTCTTCCTGTATTTTCTTCTCCCTCGTCTGTGTTAATTATTTGCTTTATTTTGTCAGCGAGCTGATGAGTGACTTCAAAAGGAGGACGGAGCTGGACTCAAAATAAAAAAAATGGCTTCCTCTCTGTTGTCTTAGACAATAATTATGATTTGCCAGTTAAGCCCAGACTACAGCAGAGGGATTGTAGTTTAAAGCAGAGGCTTTGGTGCAAAAAATGCATTTATAGCCCTTTGTGAGGCTTCTCATTATGTGTGGGCCCGATTCATTAAGTAATTGGTTTGCAGTTGTTTACATGAGTATTAAGGCCTTCTATTCAGGGCCTTTGAGAGATACATTGTGCAAATGTTGCATGTTATGAATGCGGAATGAGAGGCGGGGGGCCAGTCCTATTGGCCAAACACTGCACTCAGCTGAAAAGCGAGAGAAAAGCACTGGGTGCTGCTTTGCATAGCAATGACTAGGGCCTTAATAAGCTTTACAGATTAAATACATGCAGTCTATACAAGATGCAAAGAGATACTCTTAACGCATTTATATGTGCTCATTTCACTATTATGGAGTTGGAGAGAATCGGGGTCTTTCATATTCTTTCCCTCTGCTGCGTCGCTCGTCTCCCACACAGTGTTTTCACTTAGATACTTTTATGGAATGTCCTGTTTATTGTATTATAACTCGCGGGGAAGCGACTGATCTGCAACATTTATTAAGGATTTGTCCATTAGAAATCTTTTGCCGTCTTTGTGAGCAGCAAAGTAAAATCACTTTGTGGTTGAGTGGGGATGAAAGGAATAATGCACGAAGGAGTGAGTCTTAATAAGCAGCTGCACTCCATGTAAAGACCACTTGTTCCCCTTTGTGTGCGAGTGCATGCCACTGCTTCCTCTCGTGCAAAGAAACATTGTGCTCCTTTCTACTGTAGGCATTTCAGATGGCACTCCTTTCTTGTTTTTATTTTGGGGTTTTTAAATACCTTTTTATGCCCCTCCCCCCTCCAGCTCCAACCCCCATTTTTGATCCTGATTTTTTTTGGGGGCGGGGGTGCTTGAGCACATGTGCACAGACAGAAAAAACGTGCAGGCGTCAGACGGGGTGATGATTGTTGTGCCTAGTGCCTGCTTGACAAAAACCTTGACTCAACAATTAGTGGTTTACAGCTTTGCTTTGGACAACAGGATGTGCTCAAGCATTCGACCTCAGATCATTCAGAGTGTGTGTGTGTGTGTGTGTGTCACATGCACAGGAAGGCTGTGTGAATCTGTAACAATTCACTGGGAGGAGAGACGGAGGGGTGAGAGGGAGCAGAGGGAGGGAGAAGGGGGGAGGAGTGAAAGCAGGAGGTGGACAAAGCCGTATTAATAGGTGGAACGTTTCTAATATGGAATCCAAAAATGAGCTGAGGCGCACAAACAGGCATCAGAACAGTTTGAGGTTGTTGGATCTGTTCTTCTAAATGATTTTATGGGGATGATGTGATAAACAGCTCGTTTCCTGCTCGTAAACATTTGCTGCCCCCCCGCAGCCCCACGGACAGCTGTGACAGGATAAAGGCAGCATTTAGAGACTCCGGCCAGAGGAGGTCACTGTGCTGCACCGGCTCCCTGAAGCTGATGAATGCCTGACTGCTCTTTTAAGAAGCTGTCTTTCATTTATATTTTCTAATTTTGTTCATTTTACTTGTGATCTCTGTAGGTTTTCATTTAGGTTGGTGCAGATCCACAAAGCCAAACGGTGCACAGACATCTGTTGTTGTTTTAAGCTCTTTGGATGTTTGTTACTTTACATTATTTTGGTATTTGTTGCTGTGTGTTTGTGTAGGACAGCAGCTTTCAGCTCAGCCTCGCTTACGTGATGTATAAAAACCTGATCGGCCCTCCACCCGTCCCCGTCTCCACTAGACTGCTACAGTCAGGCGGAGAGCCCGCCGTGCTGAAATCATTGGCCCACTGCCTCTTCCTCTGAGCTGCAGTACTTACTCATTGCCAGCAGAGAGCACTCACATGTTAGAGAGCGCCCACTCACAGTGCACTCTCAGTTGCCTCTCACTGTTTGCCCCCACTGAGGGCTATATCCTGCTACCATTCAGGCCTGATAGAGTACATCTAAACGGAGCCTAAACAATGTTTCTGCAGGGTCATAGCTGGGATGGGAGTAGGAGTTGATGGGAATGATGAGGTGATGGGTCTCCCTTTACCTTTAGACAAGCACAGCCGCACAAAAGTGCTATTGTGCTATTAGCATTTGTGTGTGGGTGGCAGAAGCTTAGAAAAAATCCAGGGTAAATAAAAGCAGTTTTCTAGCTACTGGAAAGGCAGTGTTAAATGCTTGGTAAGCAGTATTTCCTCTAACGCAACTGCAGGATTATAAGTGAAATACATCTTGAGTGTGTCAGAGAAGACAGATGTAGTCTCCTGATTCTGGCATGAAAACAAAGTGTGTGACTCAGTATTTTTCAGTTGTGTCAGGCTTCAACTGTAGTACATGTTTCAGTTAAACTTAGCAAACCTGCTTTGCTCTGTTTTTGTTTCAGGAGGAGCCTCCACACGAGAAACTCAAACTGCATGAAGATGCTCTCAGCACATTAACAATAAACGGATTTCAGATCACAGAAATCCCAGCTGAGATGTGTGAATCAGTTCATCCAGCGGTTTTTTCGCTAGTCCAGTTTGTGTGTAGAAAATGTGCTACCATGATTGTCCTTGCACAAAAGTGCTATTGTGTTATTACAGTTTGTGTGTGGGTGGCTTTAAAAAGCCAGGAAAATAAGAGCAGGTTTGCAGCCAGCAGCAGCAGCAGCATTATTTCTTCTGATAGTCCTCATGTTTCTGCAGGTGAAGCACAGCTGCAGGGCTCTGAGGACACTGGCTGCAGCGTGCAGTTAGCATGTTAAATGCATTGCTGCCGTCTCACTAAAACAAAGGTTCTTCTGCTTCGCTCAGCCTTCTTCAGTCATTGTGTGATTGTAGCTTTTGTTTTCTGCACTGCTTTAAATACAGAACCTGAAAATGCTTCATATACCGAGAGCTTTAACTCCTGCCTTTGGTCGTACCTGGTATATACTGTGGTACTACTACTGCAAAGACCAGGAGCAGTACAGTGGCACAAAGAGCAGAACATTAGGAACGTCAGATCAGTCATTTCTGTCATTATTGTATTTTATTCGTTTATTGAAATTCACACTGTCTGTTATTACAATGCAGACTTGTATTCTCTGTATTTATTAAAAATTATTTTTGCCATAAGAATTAATGTAATATAATTATTTAATCTTAAATTATATATTAAATAAATTTTAAGTCTTTAATTCACTATTACAAAAAATATTTTGCCTTCAATTGAAAAACATGACAGTGACTGATTTCAAAATAAAGTCCAGTGACAGGAGTGTTTTTTATATTATACATATATATACACATATATATATATATAAATAAAATTTTAAAGGTTATTTTGAACTCTGTTCTGCAAAGCCGACAAAAAACCGTGTTAAAACATGAGACAAACAACAATATGAAAGAGTTGCAAAGGGCAGGAGAAGCGAGCGAGTGAGGGTTGGAAAAGAAACATTACAATAGCTGTAATTTGCATCATTTTGCACATTACATTCACCTCTGTGTAGCAGAGCTTGTGAAACACTGGCCAGCCCAGTCTTACATATTCAGATCATTGCCTCAATTAAGGGAAACTCAGCAGAAGATGAACTGGCATAAATGTTTATGGAAACTGAATATTAGATTGGTGAGGTCAGATCCAGGCTGGGCTCTCTATGGTAATAGCCCTGTCTTGAAATCAGTCCTGTCCCTCACTGAAGTGGAACAGCTGATAGACCATTCCCATCCCGAGGGGGAAGTTCGAGAAAAGAAAAGCTCAATTTACTCGCTGTAACAGCTATTATTGTGGCAAAGGAGAGGAAGTAATGGTATAGATTATTGCTGTATTTTTGCAGCTGCAGGGTCTGGTTGAGATCTGTTGCCTAACAGTTGTAAATGGATACACTAGTCCCCGTAGTTCAGCTGTGCTTCAGTGTTTTTACTTTCTGCCTTGTTCAGGTTGGAAAGCTGAGTGATGGAAACAGTTTCAGGACCTTTGTGCTGCAGGAGGATCAGCTTATTCAGTTTGAGTTAAACTAATGAACACACGTCCTCCACAGGCAGATCAAACCACTGTGATTTCCTCTATTATTAATGAAAACAGGTTAATTTATAAAACTTGTGCACCGAGTGTATTTACTGAGGTATTTTAATGAATGAGCACATAACGCACAGCCCTTACACGGAGCTCTCCATCAGCTTCAGTTGTTCGGTTTGTTCTCGTCTCTTCCACGATTTGATTTTATTGCATTTTAAGTGGCAGAGGTTCAGTGTTTTCCTGAACACATGCAGGAGTCATCCCAGCGTCCTGTAGGAAGTCCCATCAGCATGTAAATGTAAAGGTGATGTGCTGATGGTTAGCCTGGCTGTGTGCTGTATATAGCTTGTAGTGGAAAGCAATCTGCTCACGGTTAGGAAGGGGAGGCGCGCCTTTGTTCTCTCATTCCGTCTTAAGTTTGGAAAATAGCAACTGGAACGCAGCCAGAGTAATTTGGTCCTTACACTCGATGTACAGTCACATGTGCCAAGAGGGAGCGATGAGGGAATGAGGGTGATGGAGAGGGTGACAATCAGAGGGGTCACGGGTCTGAATCGGTGCAGATGGAAGAGCAGACCACGCCACACGTTTCTCATCCGCTTAAAACCCGGCATCATTTTTTACTTTTTCACTGGAAAGAATTCAGACGAGGAAGAGCTAAACAAATACGCAGTATGGATATGTATGCTAACCTGGGCGGCGAGCAGGAGACATTGTGGCGTTTTGAATAGGCTCTGTGATGATGTAAATTAAAGAGGAGGCCTTTAAAAGTGGAGCAGGGGGCCTTATTGCATATGCATCGAGGCAGATCAAAGCCTTTTCGGAGGTCACACATTTACATAGTGATATCGGCAGAGCTATGGGAACCTGGCAACCCTGCCTTTGGACTGTTGTTGAATAAAGAGGGCCTTGTGGAAGTCCTTTGGCACAATTAGAACAGGAGTCAAGGAAGTTGCATGTACGCCTGTAAGGCTGGTTTTCAGGTTTGTTAAACTAAGATTTTTTTCACTTTACCTTTTTCACCTTGTACGAAAACTGCTAAACATGTGAATACACAGTTACATGGCAAAATCATGAGATTTGTGGTTGCCGGGAATGGGAATGAAGGCCGTTCCTCGGAGCGCACGTCACTTTTGTTTGCATCTGTTGTGTTGCTTTGCTGAGTTTGTGTTTAGTCCAGAGCTGCATCACAAAGGCTCGTGTCTGAATCGCTGCATTTCACGTGCACTGTTTGATTTTACAGTTATGTAAAAATGTTCCATTTTTTTCCTTCCAACAGTGAAAAAGTTAATCTTTCTCAAAGAGAGCTTTAAGGTCACAACTTCACAAGGCTGCTAATGTCTTTGTGTTCCCAGCAGAGAGAAAACAAACTCAAAGGCTCATTCTGCTGCGCAGTCAGAGGGTGAGTACACGCCAAATTATTTCCTTTAAGTGAAAACTGTGTCAAAAAGAGGTTAATGACACCAGATGGGATCACCATAAATACTATAATTCATGTGTTTACATCTGTGAAATTATTATAAAATTTAAGCCTCATAAGAACAGTTTGATTAAATTTCCCTGTAAATGCAGTTGTATCTTTTGATGATAAAAAAATGACCATGAAACAAAGTCAGGTTCAGATTAATTTGCAGAAGCAACTAATGAAAAAAACTGGTTTTGTTGTCCAAACTCAGCCCTGACGCCTGGAGCTTTTACCGCAGGGCTGCGAATTAAAGAGCGTTGTTGACTCTAATGAATGTGAACGACTCGCGGTGCAATCACACGTCCCACGGTCCGCCTTCATCAGTGCTGATGACGCCGCTGCAGTCTGGATCTTCTCCGCTGAGCTAAAGTCTGTTAGCGTGATTTAAGTTTGGGGAATTGAACAAATTGCAGGGAGGCTGACTCCACAGGTAAAGCTTCAGGTATCGGAGTGCTGCTCTGCTCTCAGCACAACCTTTTGAACGTTGCTGACCACCGTCAGGCTCCTAAACTGGAGACTCAGCTGAACACTGCTGTGAATGGTGGGAGTGAAGGTTTCCCACAGGACTGAGGGATTGTAAAGAGAGGTTCACCTGGCATTGGTGCTAATGCTCCAGCTGATTGGTGCATGCAGCTGTGTAAAGGATAGAATGTGAAGGTTCTCGCGGTGAAACCAAACTCAAGGTGAGCTGGCTGGAACGCTAATAAAGAGCACAGAAGTGGCTCCGATAAAAAACTCGTTGTGAAGATGCAGACAGCACGAGCTCGTTTGAAGCTTGGAGTCGACATTGTGCCTGAATAATGTCATTGTTCTTTTTTGCTCTTTTTGTGCAGATTTCTGGAGGGAATCGGATGACAGCAACTCTGAGATTGAAGCAGCCGTACGTCCTCAACCTTTCAGCACAAACAGCAGAAGCAGCTGCGACTTCTATGACTGATATTTCCACTCAGGCGTGTTTTTAAAAGCACTACATTGTATCACTGTGAAATTTGAGGCAGATTGACTTGTGGTAATTCACCCCCTGACCATTATTTTAGTGGCCTGCATTGTAAATCGTATGCACACTGTATCATAAAAACAAATAATAAAGTTGACAGCTCTCACGGTGGGTAAAGTATGTGAAGAGTTGTCCAACACGCTGATGTTAACCCTGCTTCAGTCTCTTTATCTGAACAACTCTCCCAGCTCATAATAACAGCTCGAAATAGATTAAACTGATCTTTTAAAGCGATTTGTTTGCACTAGGCTGAAAATCATGCATTTTGAATGCCGCAAGCATCTCCGAGTGCTCTGCCTCCAGCATGCTCGAGTGTAGTGATGTGAGTCACCTGTGAAATGACAAAGCACAATGGCCACTCTGCATGCTTCTGCACAA
>VOQJ01040620.1:5995-24361 GCA_015052665.1 Apistogramma diplotaenia | reverse complement strand
ACCTGCTGAAGAGGCCCATCTCCCAGGGCACAAAGTGTAGCAGCGCTAACAAACTCGGAATATTTTCAGCCTCTAACAAATGCTCTGCACATATTTTCACAGGTGCTTCTTTAATGATTTTGCTCGTGCCACAGAAACACAAAGACGTGTTTGCATTTCTGTACCGTTGAGCAAATAAACCACGAGTAGCAGAATTGATGCTGAAAGCACACGATGGGCTGTCCTCGTTTATCATGTTGCAGCATATTGGATGTTCTCTATTAATATCCCAGAGCTTCTGCGTGGGAGGCTGCATTCCAAGGTTTACATTTATAGTTCATTATGTCTGTGGCGTAAATTTCCAAAACCACCATTCTGGGATGGTGGTAAAAGCCCCCGGCATTCAGTGTCAGCAGGATTCCATTAGTCAGCTTTAGGTGACTTTACATGCCCGAACCTTTTAAAGTAGGACTCCACATTCATTACCAATAATGGCTTCAGACAGCCCTGACCCACCACGGGAAAGGGACCGGCGGAATCATTTGGAGCTGGCTAAAAAGGCTCCCTAACATAATATCCATGTTAAGGAGCATGTCAACAGATACTTGTGTGCGGCAGATAGCTCACAGTGAAAGTGGAGTTATATTGTACTAATGTGTACTAACAGGAACATTTTTATATATATAAAGAACTTGTGAGTGTGGCAGAGATGATGGCGATAATATTCAGCTGCGTTTTCTCGCTCTGAGGGGAGGAAGCGAAATGTTTTCTCTTGCAGTTCAAAGAGGATTTTTTCACGTCTTCATTGAGCCGATCAGGTCGACATCACAGACTCCTGCACGCGCACACGGCTGCATGTGTTTGGATGTGAAAGGTGATGTCGGGTAGCTGTCCAACATGAATCCATTACATGGAGTTTCAGTGTTGTGGGGCTGCAGGTTAAAACATTATCAGTTTGATGACCCTCTGCTGTGGAGGAGGAGGAGGCGGGATCGGAGCCGTTGATCCCTCAGGTCTAACAGCTGTCCGCCATTTTGGCTCAACAAACAGTCCAAGTAAGTGGCAGGCAGGTGGCGTCTCCTGGAAACTGTGATGCACAGAAACCTTCTTCATCTTTGATTCAGCCGCTGCACTCGAACCACACAAAGAGCAGGTTTCCAGCTGCTGCTCGGATACTGATAGCATTCATGGAATTTTCTTAGTGGCTCCAAATGTTTGGCGGGTAAATCATTACTCAGCTGAAACAGCCTCCTTTGAGGTCACTGAATCCACACAGCCGTTAAAATCATGTCATATCTTTTCATGAATTACAAATAACTCACCTTTGTTATGATGCTTCATAATTGCATGTTAGCAGCAGCACTGAAGCTTATTTGACACGTTAAACGATCCTGAGGCATCGATCAGGTCTTAGGCTGCGATCCAAACATGCTCATTGTTTCGGCTTCGTGCGGTGACA
This sequence comes from Apistogramma diplotaenia, assembly GCA_015052665.1. Lineage (NCBI taxonomy): Eukaryota > Metazoa > Chordata > Actinopteri > Cichliformes > Cichlidae > Apistogramma > Apistogramma diplotaenia. The sequence goes on along the minus strand of VOQJ01040620.1, from coordinate 22,923 downwards.
AAGATTCCTGTGGACGTCGGCGTGAACACTGAATGAGAGCTGCATGGGGGGGCCTGGACTCTTCACCTTCTCATGCGTTTCTATAAAATGAGAAACTCAAGGTTTTATCTCTTTATCAAATGTGTAGTTATCAAATGTAGACTCAGCTGTCCTTGATCATAGTAATAGCATGTCAGCTGAAGTATAAGCAATAAAAATACTCCCACTGGTTCAGTGTGGAACCAAAGGGCAGAGACTGCTTGACTGCAAGCACATTTCCTTTGAGATGGAAATAAAAAAAGCACAATTGCTGAAGCAAGGGACCCTAAACAGAACATCTTTGTGAAGCAGTGTCAGGCTTATAGGGTGCTTCAGTTTCCTCTTTCCTTGAGTTTTTTCTCCTTGTGAAACATTTCTGCAGCTGCAGGGAGATCACAGCTTTTTCTGCACTGCTGGCTTGAAAAGTGAAACCGTAATTTAGACACAAAGAAACGTTTCCTAACTTTGGTAACGAAGCTCAGCAAAGCGTGTGTGAGAGTGCATTTTTTCATGGAGTGCTCTCCGGGCAGCCTACAGAGGTCGGCTCTGACAGCATGCAGCTTCGCTCCGGTTTCAGCAACATTCAGTACCGATGGAACAGGAAAACCGTCTCCGGCCGGCTGCACGTTCGTCTTTGTCGGATGAACTAACGAGCTGCAGAGAGAAAAGCTCTGATATCGTCATGTGACTGCACTTCTAAATACCGCGTACAGTAGCTTGTGGCCGCGCATGGTCATTGTCCACATTATATGAGAAATTGTCTCTTGTGCTACACCTCCATATTCAATTGTTGAACACTGTTGCAAAAAGGCTCTTGAGTGCACAGCTTCCATTCTGTCCTAGCCTACTTTTATTTTTATCAGTGAATAATCATTTAAAGCAAGGTCATTTTGATCTTCTGCCTCAATGGGCCTCAATTAAATATTCATTCATTCTGATGTGGCCTCTTCGGCAGCTTCTTTGGTATGTGTGTTAAAGAGACAAAAGGCTTTGCTTTTGATTACACAGGCTCGGGCTCTTTCAAAGAGATCCGCACTATTATAGAGCGTTAAACAATCTTCTCCACTGATCAACACTTTTTGGTAAACTGTTTACTCTGGCTGGGATTAGTGATGTTGCCCTTGAACGCTGAAACAAAAGCAGTTTATTTTGTTAGGGCGGCTTCGCAGACCTCCGTCCCCCTTGTTCCACGATCAATGCCCTGCTGCTGCTGCTGCTGCATCTTCAGCACATTCACATCATATGGATCTCCAGCTTGTGTTGGTGTAACTGACCAACAGCAGTACAGTGTGCATCAGTGCAGATGGTATTCACCACCGTTCCCACAGCAGTGTGGCTCTATTAGCACTGTAGGCGTCTGTGGATTCAACACCTTCATAAATTACTCAGGTATGATCAATTAAGATCAATTATTGACAAATTTCCCCTCACTGGCCTGTAAAACATCTTCATCCAACCAATGACCACTTACACCTGTAACTAATGAGTGGCAGATTTGAATAACACACGTTATGGTTTGTCGCAAAGGGAAAAGCTCATTTTGTGTGGCGGGAACTAGCTGAGCAGAAAGGACGGTTGTTGTTTAATGTAATCGACTTCATCACTGCTCTTCCTCAGCCCGTGCTGTTGGAACGTCTGATTCCACGATGGGGAATTTTGCCCCCCGATCCCACAGCTGAGGAAAGCAGGGGGACCGTCTGCTTATGTGTTCGGGATGAAACTGGTGGAACCAGACCACCAAACTGTAGCAGCTACATTATAATGTGCCTGATTTACATGTTTGTGTTATGCATGAGTGTACATCACTGCCACACTTCATAGGTAATTTATTACCTTATGAGGGCAAGATGTTTATAAAAGGTACTGTTTCATAAATGTGGTCGACCAGTTTAATGTTAAAGAATATGTTTGGAAATAATGTGAGCACAAAGCTGCAGGTGTGTGTTCACTAGAGGAGGAACACGGGTTAGACAGTGAGACCTGGGCCGCTCACTCTCACTTTAATATGCATGTTGTTATATTCTCTTTGTTTTAATGAATAACTTGAGATTATTACAGTAAACTGCAGCTTATTTCTAACCTGGCAGCTCAGGCTCTTTTTCCAAAGATGAAACACATTTTGGGTTCGACAGGCAGATGTGAAGTGTAGCAGTGAGGTCAGAGGTCAAATGTGACATATTTGGAAACCATACAAACGATGGCAGTAAGAAACAGTTTTAAACAGCATCATTGTCGCTTTGACCTTCAGATGAATCTATTAACTTAGGAGAGGTCAGAGGTCAAATGAGATACGATATTTTAAGCCTTTATGCGGTACTTTCTGTAGGGTGATGGTATCACACTTGTTAGAGTCATAGTTTCTAAGTTATGAGGCTTTTTTGTTAATTTTGGACCAATAAATCATAAAGCTGACCTTGATGACCTTGTGGATGAGAGACATCTTAATAGACTGAACATGACCCCACTCTGCAGCCTGCAGATTTTTATCAGAATTCACTCACAACTTTCCCAGCTATCAGGTTTACAGGCTAAATGAAGCACGCATGCTAACAAGCAGCTCGTGGAGGTAAATATTTTATTCTGCACAAACTGAAGTTGGTTATTGTTCCAGCTAGTTGCATGAAGTTGGTTGTACCTCTTTCAACAAAAGTGAGTGCTCCGCTAAGTCTTATTATACCTTTTCACAATATGAAACATATCTCCAGCCCTGCCATTACATTTATCACTCGATTCAGCAAGTATCTGAGAGCGCAGTGGGTGAACAATAGGTCCAGGAATGATTTGCACATGAATGATGTCTCTGAATGAGAGTGGGTTACAGAGGAAGGCTGTCTCTCCATAGTCAGGCCGGGAAGGTTTGCTCCCCTCTGCCCCCACTCCAAAGGCCAGGTGAGATTCTCTGACACAAAGGGCCAAGTGAAAATCTGTTCAGCTTGGACGCCTAAAACCCTTATTATGATGATGCTTTAGGGAGGATTTCAGTGGGCATGTATAAAAGCAGGGAGCGGCTGCCGACTACAGCTGGATACTATGTCTTTATGGAAGGATGTTGCATGTCCACGGGGCTTTGATCTTTCATTACAGGAACATACGTTTTTTGCGGCACTGCATCATAAAAAAAGTCACATTCTGCATTTGTGTTTATTTCCTTATTCAAAAACATCTCATCTTTGATGCTTTTAGCATCCTGTACTGAAAGTAAAGACATCATGCTTCTGATTTGGGAGGTCAGTGTGGCGAACTCTTTATCCAGCCACGGTGCAAAGAAAGTGTGCCCACTTTCAGCTCTGAAGTTAACAAAAACAATAAAAAGACTGATCTGGTCCTCACCAGGTTCCAAAAGTATTCTACAAGAATCTGAGATGAACATCAGCACGTGACGTTTTACACCACAACACTATTTCTTTACCTGCAGCAGCAGAGAGTGAGAAACTCAGTACATCCCATCACTCTGCAGCTTGTTGAAACAACTTTCACAGCAATGACTTATTACTCAGTGCCTGCAGGGTGCCACGTCCTGTGGCTGCAGAACAAGCCCACCCCCGTGCACAGCTGATGTGCTGTGTCCGAACATCACTGTGGTCCAGAGGACGTGGTTTCAGGGGTCTCGGTGGTTTGTTCAGATGCAGCTTTTCAAACCTCAGCTGTGCTGCCATTTCTTTTTCTTCTGCAGCCCTTCCAAACAGCTCGGTGGGTTTTGGGTTTCCTGTGCATCATTGTAGGATTTTACAGTATGAAGCACTTTCGTACTGCGGCTGTTTGCTGTGATTTGTTACCAAGTAACAACTGAACTTAAACATTTGACATCTTTGTATCATTTACAAATAAATGTAGGTTTAAATGTTTTTGTAATCATGAATAAATTGTACAGTAATGTGTGTACTTTAAACTAGTCCTGTACTTCAGTTACTAAACAACCATCAGTTTCAGACTCATATGTGACTAATAATGAATGTCACCAATGCTGCAGCCGGTTCTGAGTCTGTAGGTGAATTTCTGATTGAAACATGCAGATTATATCCAAACAGCTCTTTTTTCCATCTGGTTCATGTAAGCATGAGATCCTGCAGCCGATGTGCTCATCGCTGAAGCTCCAAGCAGCCTGCACAGGATTACAGGAGGATTTCTGCGCCTCTGTCAGTACCAAACACTAGCAAAATGCTATTTAACACCGGAGATTTGTACAGTAGTGCCGAGCACAGCCGGATGCTGTGGATGCCGATGCCTTTGAAGAATCTGAATCTGCTGCTTGTGGCAGCATAATGGAAACACCATTACTACCATTTCAGCTCTGAAGAGGATGTACTATCAGTGTCTGATGTCAACAAACACTAGCAAGGAAAATTTACCTTAATAATCATAATTAGCAAATTATTTTCTTGCATTTAATTAAGGACATATTCAGCTGCAGTGAACCTGCTATGATTAGGCATGAATGACAGGCTGCCTCTAGCCTCTCAGTGACGTGATGATATCGGCCCCACAGTAAATTATTTTATTCATTTAAATATTATAGATATATAGTAAGCATTTAATAAATTAATTGCATATAATTTATTCAAATGAAACACTTGATTTTTAAATACTCATTGGTGTCGTTATCAACTCTATTTTCTATAAAAGCATGCTTCTCACCTGCCCACGTGGAACGCACTGCAGAGTTCACATATCACAATGAACCAGTGTGCCCTAGTTTTATTCCAGCACATATCTCATTCCTGTGATCCTTAAGCTGAGGGGGTGAGAAGGGCCGACTATGCTGAGCTATAATGAAGAGACCCAAACTGGGGCTCGGTCAGAGAGCTCCAAATCTAGATTGCCAGATTTCTGCCCGAGATGCTTGAAATCACATTATAATTAACCACATTTAGAATGAAGAGCAGAGAGTCCCTGCTTAGAGCTATTCCCATGATTCCTTCTCTCTTTCTTTCACCCAACTCTTCCTCTGCCACTCTCATCCTCCATCCCCATCTTTTGCTCTCCCTATTTTCAATTGGGGTAATTAATATGGAAAGATGGAAAGGCATCATATTCTACAAATTCCTATGAGACTGGCTTGCAAAAGCTGTTAAAGCCAAGTAGGCAAATTAGTATTCATGCAGGTTTTCCTGCTGCAAGTCATTTTTCCCTGTGGGACCAAGTAGTAGATTGGGTAGACAGGCAACGCTCATCCTTGATTATGTGAGCAGAATGCCACCACAGAGCCAAAGCCCAACTGGAAAAAAATTCCTTAGGCAGTAAATCAATTTCTGTGACCTGCTAAATGTAATTGACTACACTCTAATTCTTTAACCCTGTGCATGAGGTAGAAAACACATCCTGAGGTAGAATGATTACCAGCTATTACACCAACCCATGGTTTCTGTATCGGTTAATAACCATTTACAGCAAAATTATACATGCGCCATGATTCAGTGGCAATAAACAATTGCTTTAATGCACTAGTCATGTCTTTGTTTAGTCAATCAGCTGGATCTGAGAAAGCCGCCTATTATTCAAAATGGGAAAATGGCTTGGGAAAGAGTTTTTTCGCTTTTAGATGCATGGAAATTTGTATGTAAATTGACATGTTAATATTTCAGCTTGTGCCGAATACTGGATATGGACTTTAATGCTATGGTTCATACACCATAGAATTCACTGGACACATTTGATGCTGTTATGCTACACAAACACACTGGTGATTATGGCTCCACATTACAGGAGCTCCTGCACAAACATTTGATTATGTCAGCATCATCATTAAATATTTTTTGATCACAGATAATAGACGTGTGTTTATGCTTTAGAAACCCCTCCCAGTAAACACTCTTGTTTATCAGACTGCACATGTAGCCTGGCCTCATCTTGACCAGCTGACAGCAGCCCCAGGGCCTGGGCTCTGACTTTGGCCAGATTAATTAGCAGTCCATCCTCTTCAGTCTGTTCCCCTATTCCTATTAGACCCAGCTCAGCAATCTGGTGGAAGGTAATTTGGTGCATGCACACAGGGCGCCACATTGACACCTTATGCTTCGTGATTGAAGGCAATCTCCTGGGGACAGGGCTAAATTTATTCATGGTACGCTCTCCCGCATCCACTAGAGACGCGTCTGTGCCCGCCTGCCACACATCCACAGATTTCCTGCTCTGCATCTTTCCTCAAATGCACAAATAATACTAAATGATCTGAGAGTTGTTGCGGTCTCATATTCCTGGTATTCGGGGACCAGCTGGTCTCTGGCTGAGTGAGTTGCCTTTGCTCAGCATATGATTCTCTGAGGAGAAGACAATGCTTAATGTCAGGCCAGTGGGTGTTACTCCATTTACAAATCTTCACTCTCACAACCTTTTGCTTCCAACCTTGTGCCCGCGGGGATACACATGTTAACACACGTACCCGCACACACACGTTCACGCTCAGGGCGCCGCGGTCACAGGAAGTGGCATTAATGTAATTCCTTGTTGATGACTGAAATCTGTTGATAATAGAGATGGTAGCAAAGGTAATCAAAGCAGATTAGCCCAAGACACCGACAGGGGATCGGCTGGACTCGCCGTCATTAACACAGGTTGTTATCCGCGAGCCGGCACGCTCACTAGTCCTCACGAGGGGAAGACGGGGTCAGCCGTTAACAGAGGGGAGAAATGCTAATGCTCAACTTGAATCAACAGACCTCTGACTGGCTGCCATCATTTATTTACTGCTGGGCTTTCAAAGGCATTATTTACCTGCGACATAAACAGGTGAAGTGCAGCTCTGCTGTGCTTTGACAGAAGCTGCTTTGGGAGACACAAGGTCACCTACAGCATCACCGAGGAATCGCCTTTTGTTACCAGTACACACACTGTGAAATACATGTGTGTCTGAATCATAACATCATGTGTACCACATGCCCTTTAATGGGACACATTTCACCATAAAGCAAACAGAAGCAGCTGTGAGTGAGACGTAAAGGTGAGGAAGCACTGTTAGATCATGGTAACGCCGGCGAGAGCTTTGTACGTGCCCTCTGCTCTCACAGCGCTAAACAGAAGGATGAGCCCGGGAACACACACGCTGTGTGAGAGGCATCACTCCTGAGGCTGCAAACCTGTTTGGAGTTATTGTATCATCACAGCACAAGAGGCAAACAAGTGCCCTCAAGTCTTGCAGTGCTTCAGTGGGAAGAGGTATTTTCACAATTAGCCCTATGAATTTGGTTCCTTCAGCATCAAAACACAAGTGTTATCAATATTTGTTACACAATACACACACACACGAGCCACACCGAGGGCACCTGATTTGCTTTGGTAAGTGACAGTATTGGAACCTAACAGACCTCTGAGCACATACATGCGTTTAAATCATCATCCAGCTGGAAGTGATTATGATTCATCACATCATCTGTGTGGCAGGTGGGAGTCTCACGTATCTGCAATAATTATTCCAGCTTTATCAACAACAGGAGCAACTGCACAGCCTCAAAAATATTTACAAATCAAAATTTTAAAGATACTTTTCAGATACTAATTTTTATGTCATAAAAATATGAAAAATCTGACATCCTGAACGTTACACGGTTATTCACCGAGCGCTTTGTGAACAATCAACAGCTACAGATGTAAAATCAAAGGTGAGGCTTCATTCTCCAGCCTGCTCACTGCGAACATGCAGACTCAAAGTAGAACAACAGTCGGATCAGTCAAACAGCAGCCTTGACCCAGTAGCTAACGGGGTTATGATAGCAAACCAAATATAACAGCACTTATTAATGAGACCGTTACAACACACAATAACTGTTGTGTTATTGTGTGTGTATTTAAATAAGTATATTATGCAGACAGTTCACAGGAACTCTGAATAAAACACTAAAAGGAACATGAAAAGCAATAAATTTAAAAAGTCCTGAAACTTACTGTGCAAAGAGAATAATCACCGATACAAACAGGAAGATGGATGCACATAAATGCTTAATTTAAATGTTTATCATATCAAGCTTTTCTCTTCAAACTGGGGTGGCTGCAGGTTCACAGATCTTTTCAGCTGATGCTTAGATCCTATGTTGAGAGATTCATTTTCAAACATCTTTTGTAGCAACATCTAAATGCTGATTTATGTTTTCATTTTTTTGGACTGTCACATGTCAGTCAGGCAGAGGAAAACAAGCGTAGCTCTTTGTATGCAAACACTGACATGAACACATCCCATTCAGTTAGTTCTCTTTTCAAAAGCGCCATACTCTGCCAAGGAAGGCCAAGCCACAGACCTATTCATGAGTCCCCCCGCTTTGATAGGTGTTTGCTCTGCACTGCGTGGGGAAAATGCCCTTCAAACATAAGTTTCTATGAGCAAACACATTTCTCTCTGTTTCGTTCATCATTCAGCAGGAATAAAAGTAGTCCAGATCCACTGATGACAGAATGCCAGAAACAAAGTTTAAACCATCGAGATCCAGCAGCAACATGTCACCATAGAGACGCTTTGTAACAGCCTGTGATGTACATCATAATACCTGGTAACTATGGAGGAAACCCTGGACTGGGCTGCTGGTTACATTACAGGGGAACGCAACAAAAACTTGTAGTTGCTGCTGATGGTCTGTAAAATGTGAGGTTTAGAGAATTCCCCCCAGCTTTAATGCTACAGGCTCGCTCTGCTTTGGATATTTCCTGAAGCGCTTCTGTCCAGTGTAGCAGGAGATTTCAGCCGGCATTATGGTATTCCTAAAGATCTATTCCAAAGACCCTTACATCAGATGACCTCAAATAATGTGGCATATAAATAGAATATTCATCCTTCAATCAGGAAGTGAATCCTCTCATTAGTCACAGTAATCATATATGTTATGTTAATCAGGGCGATGTGGATTTTCTGTCTTTGGCGGGATGATGTTACAGAGTTTTCTTCATCACTATGGAATTAGTATGGAGGAAGGTCAGAGTAAGGCCATCTTCGACTGAACAAACTCAGCCTTATGCGCCTCCATGTAAAGATGAAATCATAAAGTAATGCATGCGCATTATATGTATGAATACTACATAAGGTCCTTTAGTTAATTCCTTGCAGTTCATGTTCTAATTAGAGAATTCATCAGAATAAAGTCAGCACGGAAACCATTCTGTTGGTGCTCTGACCTCCACATGCTGCATAGATGACCCTGAACTAGCCCTTCCCCACCGTAGGCCCAGGCGAATGGGGACCTCCCATCATGCACTGAGCACTTTCCCCTCCACGCTTTATCACACTTATATACATCACTGCTTCTGTTGTTCATCCTCACTCCGTGTGCTTCTTTCACCTAACCCCGGCTGATTGCAGCAGACGTGCTTCCCCCCTCCATCCTGTCAAAATGGGGTTCTTCCTCCCCACCGCCGCCCAGTGTTTGCTCATAGAGAGTCGTGTCTCTGACACTGTAGGACTTTACTGTAAATCCAGCGCACTGAGTTGATTGCCGTTGTGAACTGGTGCTATGTAAATAAAATTTAAATCCATTTTCAATTGTATTTGCGGATTTTTTTCATATAAAACTTAATCTTACCAAAGAAATATGTGTGACAATAACACCATCCACCATTCCCTTCAGGTGGCACCAACTAAGAAAATAAAACAGATAATAGTAATAATAATAGTCATGATAATAACAGCAAACGCCTCATTCTCAGCCGCACCAAAGATGGCTGTTAAAGGGTCAGGATGAACTGTTATTCAGGACCAGGACATGTGTCCCAGTGAAACTGGGATAATTAGGAGGAGCTGGTCAATCAACTCCTTTGAGCTGATGTAATCATAAAATGATGTTCTCCTTGACTTTCTCTGGACTCCGATATCTTCTGCCCAGGCAGTCCCAACGTTCTCCCAATGAAGCTTTCTGTATGAACACATCTTTGAGACGGTGCCTTTGTTAAATGGGTTGATATTAACAACTAAGTATGGTCCTTAGTTGGTGAATGAGGATAATCTGGAAAGTGTTTAGAAGTAAAACTACGGATCTGAAGGTGTTTAAAATAGTGAGAATTATGTTCTTGAACAAGGGTGTGAAGGACAAAAAGCCTCCGTCAGAGAAACAGACCAGGAACAGTTCCCAAAGCCTTGGTCCCAAAAATAAGTACTTAATGCTCCTATTTCGATAAGCCAGTGTTTTACACGAGGGTAGCCATATGCACCCATCCGTCCATCAACCTAAGCAAAGCCGCCCAGACCTGCCTCCCTCCAGCCACGTCCACCAGCTCATGTGGGAGGATCCCAAGGCGTTCCCAGGCCAACTGAGAGATAGAATTTCTCCAGCGTGTCCTGGGGCCTCCTCCCAATAGGACATGCCGGGAACGCCATTCCCAAGAGCCGCCCAGGGGCCATCCTAGTCTCATGCCCAATACACCTGAAGCGGCTCCTTTCAATGTGGCGAAGCAGTGTCTGTACTTTCCCAGATAACTGCACTCCTCACCATATCTCTAAAGGAGAGGCGAGCCACCCTTTGGAGGAAGCTCATTTCTGCCACTACCCAGAGCTCATGACCATAGGTGAGGGTAGGGATGTAGATTGACCGGTAAATCGACAGCTTCAGTTTCCCTCTTTACCACAAGAGACCTGCACAACATCCGCATCACTGCAGATGCAGCCCTGATTTGTCTGTCAATCTTCCTTCTCCTGTCACTCATGACACACGTAAGTGCATCAAACCTGCTGTAACTGCTGTGCTCAGCAGGTGACGCCTCTGGGTACAAAAACTTTGTTGTCTTCAGCTTCTGCTCCATGACCTCAGTAAATGCTCTCCTGATGACTTTATGGGCTCAATTGCTAGTTTCAGGTCATATGAACTAAAATAAAACTGTTTGTGTTCTAAATTAGCATCATCAGAGTCAGAAAGAAGGTTATCCAGGACATGGTTATTTACTAAGGACTTGTTCATCACACAGTGAGTGTGGGGGTGTATTTAAAAGGACCAGAACCCACTGGACTGTGCATCTTACAGACTTGTATCTTTATTAAACACCAATACCAAGATCCTGGCTAGAAAACGTTCTTCCTGTTATCATCACTCCGGACCAGACTGGTTTTATTAAAAATCATCATCCGTAGCAGCGGGGAGATACGGGCCATCCGTAGAGGCAAATCTGACCACAAGGTCTCGCTTTATGCTGACGATCTGCTTCTATATATTTCTGACTCGATTAAGTCATTACCTGTTGTACAACAGTTTTAGAAAAGTGTTCAGGTATAAAATTAATTTTAATAACGAATTACTTTTGATTAACAATGAGGCAGTAAAACTTACTTATGGTGGTTTTCCCCTTAGAACAGTAACTGAACAATTTAAATACCTTGGCATGTCTAAATGGTCCCCATTGTTGCTGACTCTTACAGGTAGAATTAACTCTGTGACGATTGTAACCCACATACTATTGGCCTGTATGAATGGGCCTTGAGTTCGTATTCAACAATATTGATTACTTCCCCACTATAACATCACATAGACTGTATGCTTTGAAACAATAGTTTTTCCCTCCCTTCAGGTCCACTGACAGTTCAAACCCAACTGTAAGTGTCCACACACTCCCAAAAAAATGTCAATAAACAAATAAACTCGCTGCAGGTCTGAATCGAGGCCAAAAACTAAGCGGCCCTTTCACTCCGTTAGAGCAACAACAAAATAAATCAAGGACAGTACCTCTTGCCAAATATGGCGGTGCGAGGGCTGAGTCACACCGGTCCTTTCCAACAGGGACGAAGCACAGGACGAAGCACCCGTCCAGTCGCCTCTCCCAGCGCTGCCAGAGGAACCCTGAGCTATCGGTAGCTCAGGGCGCTATCTGGGATCCTCTCCCGTCAGCTTGCTCCAAACGAATCCACCGGAGCCGTTACGATGAGCGGTGCTAGCTAACCGCAGCTTTCAGTCATCAGCGCGGCTAATCACCACTCGCTTAACCAGCGAGCAGAACCACCGCTGTTGTGTTAAGCCACTCTTAGACTGCTCACACGAAACCTTTCTCCTCTTACGTGCATCTGGCTGATGTCCGAACCGGAGGACGGGTTCAGTTCACAAGGCAGCTTCAACTTTTCCAGCCAAAGTCAAGGGCAACACTCATCAATCATTTTTTCTCCTTCTTCCCCGCGTTCCTCTTTCGTCTCCCTGCGCATGCTCACACCCTTCCAATCAGCAGTCAGTACAGAAACCAGGTGACTAAATCAAGCATCAGATTGGCTTTCCTTCAATACATAAAATAGAATATTTATCGCAAATAAATTATCTTAACACCAGAACATTTGAAATTGTAATATTTACATAAAAGTATTTAACAACATTCAACCACTTACACATTTCCTACCAGGCTACACAATGATGCTGCTCCTAAATATCTCTATCTTTTCCAGTGCCTCCCTATTATGATTCCTAAAGCACTCTTTAAATCTCTGGACTCATTAATTCTTGCTTTTATTTGGAATGGTAAACACCCCGGATTAAGGAAAGCCTTTCTTCAGAGGCCTAAGCAGTCAGGCGGAACGGCCTCGCCCACCTGACCTACTGGTCAGCTAACATCCCAGCACTGCTTTACTGGCACTACTTTCATTTGGAGCTTTCACCTGCAGTCTGGATGCCCATGGATCTATCTACCACGAATCTACCACTATTGTTTCCCCCTTTATTATTATTACTGTTAAATTTTCCTTCTATACATATTTGTGGACAATATATTTTATCATCACAGTTTTATCCTAAATAAACATTGTTCTTTTTTTTTTTACTTTGTGCAAATGTTATTTGCCTTAGTTTAGTGTTGCACGTGTGTGTCTGCTGTCTGGGGACAATCGCTGTCAACATTTGATTAATATACATGGTTTTGTACCATATCTGCCAATATATTTCCAATAATCAGTAAAGAGACATTTGAAAGATTTTGTACGATATTGGCAGTAGATAATCAAATTGTGACCACTATTATGATTTAATCACTGAGAAGATGAGACAAATAAATGATAAAATGAAGAGTTTTTAGAAGAAAAGTCAGCTTAGCAGTCCTGCACAGCTCCTCCTTCGGTTGAAGTAATAAACCGAAATCTGGGATTAATCTGCAGCTGATTTGCAGTTCTGTGTAAAGATAAGATGAAATAGGAAAAACTACTACAATGTTTTCTGAAATACCTTTTGTGAGTTTAGCAACAAGTAAAATATTGTATATCAGTGAAGTCCTGTTTAAGCCTGGAGTGATGACAGCCTAAAGATGGAGGAAGCCTGAGCCTGCTGGGTAAAATGCCTGCTTGGAAAATTGCAGAGTGGTATGAGTGATTCTCATCTGTGCCCTCTTGGTTAACCCTTCCATGAAGAGTAGTGATGGAGAGGTGAGGACTCAGAGGATGCTGCATGATGCTGGAGACTGAACAACAAGCGAGCCTTTATTAGCTGACAGAGTCGGAGAGGGAAGGAAACCGTGAAACACGGAATAATTCGACAGGAACCAAAACACAGAATAATAAAGAAATCAAAACACAGAACAATTTCAAAAGGTATTGATAAAAATACAAAAAGTAAAGTTTGCGTAAAGATCAGAGCTCCCAGACTTTGCTGTTCTGTAGAATTTTAGCTTAATTGAAGTTTTAAATCGTAAGTGTGTCTTTGTGTGTTGGTCCCGTGACAGAGGCACTTTTTTGGCCCTCGGACAGCTGGGATGACCCGGATAAATGCTTAAGGAATGTTAAAGAAAGGGCTCCTGGGTGACTCTGTGGTGGAGCAGACGACCACATTCATATGCTGCCGGGTGGTGTGGGTTCAAGTCCTGCATGTCTACCCTGTTTCCTGTCCCTCTGCACTGTGAATAAAGCTGCTCTGGCCAAAAAAATGAAGATGATTATCTGCTGATATTTTTGTCCCGAAAGGCAACAAAAACCTTTGATTTTGAGTCTGATTCACAGTTTCATCTTTATAGCTGAGACGCACAAAAAGAAACCAAATACTTTGATGTTGAACGTGAAAACTTTGATTTGCTGTTATTATTTTCAGAAGTCTTGTGACTTCAGTTGTGCGGCAGCACGAAGCCTCCCGGCAGCCACGGCGCTCGGCAGCTTCGGCTGGCAGATTGGACGAAGGGCAACGCGGTCAATCAAAGGCCACCGTCCTCTCGGCTCTTGCTTTGGGGTCTTCCTGACGGTAATTCTCTGATTTGACTTTGATGTGCCAATTTGTGGCTGATGAATAATTGTCTGGTTTCCTGATAACTTGTGGGAGTCAAGTGTATTCTGGTGGCACTCAATGCAAATGGGAGATATTTGGGTCCTTCAAATCACGACAGCAGCCCCTCTGCATTTGCCTTCCCGTTCCGTGAGTAAACTGACCAATTAGCTGTGTTTGAAGAAGCCATTTTTGATTAGAGCAATCAGTAAACAGCATGGCCTCTCTATGATTGTCCCCCTGATTAGATGAGTTGTCACTTGAGAAGTTGTTGGAGATTTTAATTTATGGCCTTATATCACTGGAAAGTATGGTAATTACCTAATCCATTCTCCACAGCTCAGCACTTGGATCCATACTGTTACTGTTGACGACCTCATTTTTTCCTCCTAAAGTTTCTTAAGGAGTCTCTGAATTGACTGAATCAAGCAAATAGGGCCAACACCATTTAGATGCAGATGAAAAGCACTGATGTCAGCGGTGATGAAAGGCCAGGCAACACACTGACACCCATGAAACACTGCTGGATACTTTCTAAAAAGTCATTGTTGTGTTTCCCTCCTGTGATCTTTAACAATCATGAATAATCTGCATACAAACATGTTCTCATCACAGCATCATTGTTCACGCAGATCTTTGAGTGTCTTTGCATTAGAGTCTAATTAACACCACGGTCCAGTCAATGGCTAAAAGACTGCAGTAAGTGATGAACTATTACATTCTTTGCAACAAAATTACCAGCTTGGACTCTCAGTGTTTTAGCAGCTTAAACAGATCAGTATGCTGGCAGAAGACGCTGTAACACAGGCTGTAACACAGGCTGTAACACAGGCTGTAACACAGGCTGTAACACAGGCTGTAACACAGGCTGTAGCACAGGCTGTAACACAGGCTGTAACACAGGCTGTAACACAGGCTGTAACACAGGCTGTAACACAGGCTGTAACACAGGCTGTAACACAGGCTGTAACACAGGCTGTAGCACAGGCTGTAACACAGGCTGTAACACAGGCTGTAGCACAGGCTGTAACACAGGCTGTAACACAGGCTGTAACACAGGCTGTAGCACAGGCTGTAGCACAGGCTGTAACACAGGCTGTAACACAGGCTGTAACACAGGCTGTAGCACAGGCTGTAACACAGGCTGTAACACAGGCTGTAACACAGGCTGTAACACAGGCTGTAACACAGGCTGTAGCACAGGCTGTACGAGCTGCACACTCCGTGAAAAAGAGAGTTTATTGCAGGTTTCTCTTCATTGAAAACTTCAGTCCATCCAAAGTTAGCAGGAAAAAGAATCATTCATTTTCATTTAAAGTGATTTAACCTTTAAAGATTACATTTTTATTTACATTATAGTGCAGAATACATAAAGACATCTGAGGGTAATCTGTATCACGGCAAAGAGCTTCAGAATATAGTAGCTATACAGCCCAGAGCCCAAAGACATCCAGACCTTGGAAACCTTACATCATAGAATTCATAGAAAAAGGCCGTTTAGTTATCTGACAAACACATCATTTCACTCACATATTTGAATCAATTACCTGTAATTTCCTTTAATGTCTCACTTTTAGTGAAAGTAGACGTGTGACTTCAGTGTTCTGAAACTCTCCATGAATGTGTGATGTCACGCATGCCAGCTTTGCTTTTATTGGTTGGGGCCTGTTTTTTTTGTTTTGTTTTATCAGATGACATCATGTGAAGCTCAAACCCACAGCTCAGTGCAGACTGCAGCGTATTGACCACCAAATCCCCAAAGGATGCATCAATCAATACTGCAGACAGAGCAGGGGTGTGTGTGTGTGTGTGTGTGTGTGTGTGACACAAAGCCAGGATTAGGCCTGATTAGGGCAGTTTTAACATGTCCTGCTGATTAGGGGCCAGTGGATCTGACCGCTAATTAGATGTGAAGTGTGGCTGGCTGCACAGGCAGGACAGCAGCAGGAGGAGGAGGGGTTGGCACCCCCCAACTGCCCCTCCCTCCTTTGCCTGTCCACTCACCACCCCCACAAAAGCGCCTGGGGGCTCTTTGATTGGGTGTGCTGCACTGTGGAGTGGATAGTTGAAAAAGAGTCCCATTTCCCTTTTGCTGTCCCACTACCCCCTGCAGGGTGGAGTCAATGTACCCTTTCTGTGCCTTCGTATGACCAGCTGGCTTCAGCAGGGCAAATAAACACTCCAGCGGCCAGCGCGACTGTTTGTCCCATGACGATTGTTCCCTGGTTGGTGTCCCTGAGAGGACGTCTCAGTGTGATGGTTATTAGCACTGATGAGCTTATAATGAACACACAATTCACTATAGGAGCAAGTTGCAAGTGAATAATACAACACTCGCTTTGCTTAACTATATGAGATTGTTTAAAATGCTATGTTCATCACTTCAAGGCCGAGAAAATGGAAGAGATTAAATAAAAAATGATTGTTGAATCACTGAGCTCAGTGCCTTTGTAAGCTGACAGAAGTGACACATATTATCTGTAACATGAAAAACATCCATTTGGCTTTGACATGGAGGCGTCCCAGCACAATGACCTCTGAACCCTTCAGTACTTTCTGTGTTTTCTATTTTACAGCTCGATTTATGGCACTGTTTGCCTAAAAAAAACTGGGTATATATGATATACATGATTGTATATTCTGCGGCAGATTTGCTTCATAACCTCTTTTTCTGGATTTAAGTGAAGAACTTCCTTAAATGTAGCTCAAAGATTTTTTCTATTTTCCTGCTATCGGCCCTAAATACATTAAAACTATAATAATTACTCTAAAGCAGAACTCAAAGGA
>VOQJ01040561.1:5242-15929 GCA_015052665.1 Apistogramma diplotaenia | reverse complement strand
CCCCCCCCACACACACACACACACACACACACACTTTGCATCACACACCAGGAAACGCTGTGCAGCAGAGTCCTGAAGACAGAACGCGTCATAACCACCGTGACACATACATTGAACGTTAGAAGAGACAATGGTTTAAATCACCGGCACCTTTCTGGATGAAAAAGCTTCTGAATTTGGTGACGTGCCTTATCACACAGGTGCGATGAAGTTTGACACCCCTGGGCTACAGAGTAAGTTGTTTTCCAAACACAGACATCGGAAAGACATGCAGGTGCATTTGGCATCATATACCAGCACTTCCCACCTTGTATTTTCCTCATCAGCTGGTTCACTGAGGAGGGCTGATGTGGTGATTTCATTCAGCTGCTTCCCCAAAAGGCCCTTTTCACAATTACGTCAGACAACTTCCGTTCTGACTCGAAGCGCGAATCTTTACTTCCGGTGTGATTTTGCATCGAATACTGTCCGAAAAATTCACAGGTGCTCATCGTCTTAACAATATAGTGAAAGGTAAGGATAACAGTAACAGTATTTAGCTGTTAGCCGTGATAAGGTTATCCATCATTATCAATTTACCATTCTGTAACCACGTATAAAACAAACAGTCTTCGATTGGAAAGTAAGATAGCTAGCAGCAGCTTTAGCCACAGGTAGCTAAAATATACACTGCTGCCTGTTGGTGCTGTAACATTAAAAGGTTTACCTTCTATATTACAACCGTTTCAACTCCATCTTCTGGAAGTAAAGATATCCTGCTTCAAGTCCGAACGGAAGCTGTGTGACGTCATGAGAAAAGGGCCTACGAGGCGCTTGCCTGACAGTGAGACATACTCCAAGCAAAACCAATGTAGTCTATGTAGCCGCCCTCCTTGGTTCCAGGCTTGACAACAATTTATTTTGCCACAAAACCTCATGTCAAAACACCAGAAAAAAAACGTTCAATTAATAGTTTAAGACAGATTTAAAATATGGACCGAGGCAAAACTGCAAACAAACATCAAAAGAATCGTAATAACTACACATTTTACTGTAAGGTTGAAGTTTAAGGGTTTTGGCCAAAGCTGCTCAAGCATGTGTCTTCCTAATAAGGCAGCTTACTAAACTAAAGGGCAGTAACTGTGCTGGAAAAGAATTTCATCAACCTCTTTTAATGCAACTTTTTCTCTCCCGTGTGTTTTCCAGTTTCACCTGACACAAACATGCCTTGTTCGCTCCACTTCTGCCTCATTCTCACATTTCAGTGCAAACACATCTGGCTTGAATGAGACATGCTAAAAATAGTAAACCTGGATCTTATCATAGTTAAAATGGGTGTTGAGGGGCTGGAGGAGGGGCTAAGGACAGGAATTTATTTGAAGATTATTTCAGCCAGTCTGAATTCAGCACAGCTAGGAGTAGTTTTTCTCATATAGCCCAGAGTGCCTATGAGAATGCAGAATTACTGACACAATACGAACACTTGTTTGCACAAGCACTGAGATTTGCCTTTGGTGTCATATCGCAGTAAATACAGAGCAGGTGGCCGTGTCTTCTCAATGACAGATGAAAATGAAAATTACGTAAACAAGAAAGGAGTGGACATAATTATGTGTGAGTTTACAGCAGGATGTGGAGTGCTTAGGCTGCTTGTAGAGTGAGGAGGGTGGATCTCAAACATACACACACACACACACAAGGTACATGTACAGGTGTTTTAGACCTATTTACAGATGGTTTACACATTTGAATTGCCCAGTGTGAAGACAAGAGTATTCTTGTTTCTCAGACCACCTACCTTCTCCATATGTGGGAGGTAGAGCTAGAGTACAGTTCAAATAAACATCTATTACTGTACATGGATCATTGTTGTATTAAACCTGGAGGCAAGTGTTTGGTTTCCAGAACCCTGCTGGACAGGGCTCAAACAGCCGTGCTCCATTGTCCCACTAAAATACCCAAAATGCTACAATAGGATTAAACAGCACAAGATCCCCAAAACAGAACTGCACCACACACACAACCACCCACAGAGCTCCTCTCTGCCCGGCCTGCCAGAACCCACTGAAGAAGTGCAAGAGCAGAGGAAATGGGATTACCTTTTATCTTGCATCATCGGGTTAATCTGAGTGGAGTTGTGCAGCTGAGGCTGTTTACAACAGAATGGGATTAGGAAGCAACTTAGTCAGCACTGAGGTAAGTAAACATGAATGAGCAGTTCTTTACTGGGCTAAGTTAACCTCGTCAGATGCAAATGAGGGAGGAAGACTGGCAAAAAACACTTACAAAAACATGCAATGACAAATTGACACATGCTAATATTTCATTTGTGTGTGGGTTGAATCTCTGGCACTGCACGACTGCGTGCTACTTCAGTCACTGGTTCGTCACATCAAATATACTTGAGCTGTGACCAAAAAACAAAACTCTCAAACATTCAACTTTCAGTCTTGAGGGCTTCCCGTCTTCTGCAGTCACACCGCATGTACAAAAATGGCAGTGAAGCTGGTGTGGATGTTGACTCATTTCCAAGGTGGTTTCCAGTCCCACACCAGTCAAGGCTGTAATACTGCAGAGAAGCAGGATGCAGTCACTCATAGCATTTATTCCCAGCAGGGCGGGGCTCGCTGTACCGCTGGGCAAGCTTTGGGATGTGGGAAAGAATTACATGGGAATGCTAAAGCAGCTGCCCACAGCTAAAACTAACCAGGCACACATGCTGTACTCATGTACCCTCCAAGACTGCGAGTCATCGTCACACAGGTAACACATACTCTGACTCACTGTCAGACACAAGGTCTCATTACTTCCATTCAGCTACAGTGTTTCTGCATTATTTCCAACAGGCTTTGCATCCATGTACCACATTACACACTAAGGTCCCCTAGAAACTAACACACCAACTGTAACGTGGTGCAGCAACAATAAAGAGAGTGATGCTGCTCACTACTTGAGATGTTGGAAATTCATTCTGATTAAACCAGACAATAGTGACGGTCTGTTTGTCTCTTTTCTTTCAGTTTTTTTTGTTTTTGTTTTAAAGAGACAAAGGTTCAGCTTTTTCAGCTAATTTTGTCTTTATCGCTTGAACAGACATTACAATTTCATTCCTCTTTTTTATCCCTCACTGACATTTTAACAGCAAGTTACTGTTTTTGTCTCTTTCTTCTAAAAGAAGACCAATTTTGCTCAATTCTTGTTCCATATTGTTATTCTAAGACTCTACTGGAAAAGATTTACATGATTCACAGTTAAAAATAATCCCAATTTATCCTAAAATGGGCTCTGGGTGAATCCCTTTTGAAACAAGCCCATTTTTAGGACTCTTGCCCCAACCTTTCTTCTGATTGGCTGACCCTTGCAAACATACACAATCTGGACAACAGGTGGGTGGAGCTTTTGTGCTCACAGCCAGGGATGTAACATTGGTATGACCATATAAGGATATCTGCTCTCTCGACATCACACAGAGTCAAGATTAGAAAAAAAAACCCCAGAAATCTTTCAAATGTAAATATTTGGCGGCAAGCACGTGAAAATTTCTAATTGTTCAGAGATTCTTTATGCACAAGTCAGTCCTGGTGAGAACAGATACAAAAAAAATGCTGAATTTGCATGTAAAAGTCTATTTTAATCAGGAAATCTTAGAAAAACAAACTGTATCAGCCCATCATTCTCTCCGTCTCCAAAGGCCTGTCTGCCCAAGGCTAGATCAATATTCATTCTCCTCCAGTGTCTCCAACACATTCGCATTCAAGGTCTGACTTAATTTTTCACATGCAAAACAAGCAGGAGTCATCAAAACAACCTCCCACACACCACCAGCACTTCCTATCTGATTTTATTTGCTCAATTTATCACTTACACTGATCTGTGACTTACTGCATGTATTAATCCTCAGTTATCTCTCAAAATAAGTAGCCAACACACTATTACAGAGTTACACGTGCGCTCTCAGAAACTATAGCTGCCCTGTCACAAGAGAAAAAGATGGAGGGAAAAAATACCACCACTGCCTCTTACAGTATTAATTATCTGAACTCAATAACTTCGTTATGCAAAAAAAAAAAAAAGTCCACTCTGTGTGGACATTTCCACAGTTCCACTAAGGATAAAGCTAATTAAGAGATCTGGGATGAACTATCAGCAGTTAGTGTAACAGTAAATGTGATTTGAGACTCAGTGATTCTGGATACACTTTAAACTGCTGTTACATCAAGACATTATCAGCACTTTTTGTGGCTCAGTCTCAGGTGATATCTGTACTTTATGTTTTCATAAAAATGTTCAAAGCCCTGGCAGCGTGCTAATGCTGCAGCCACAGATATCAGGCTTAAAGTAGGTGTGTGAGGCTTAAAGTCCAGTACAAGCAGCAGTTTTAGACTTCATGACTGAACACTGACCTGCACAGGTTAACAGGTGGATGGATTTTATTTTTCTGTCTTACTAGAGATTCATTGATTGACCTGTGACCTGAACCAAATAGTTCTTAGCTTATTGGCAATGAGCTCAAATGTAACAAATTTTGTGCCAATCTGCCACACCCTGACCAGGTAAACACCTGGTCTGCACAGTTGCCCTATCAGTATATACAAAGCAAACTAAAGAGTGCAATGATTCCTGAAAAAAAAAAAGTAACAAATGATTCATTCTAGCATCTTCTTAATGCTAATGCTGACACTGTAACACCTGCTGGGTACTTGTTTTCATGTCTTTCAATCAATGCTTTTTTCATTGCAGCCAAGAGGTTACTATTTCACTTTTATTTGTTTTAATTTTAGTATTTAAGTAGTTCATTAAGACGTGTCTGTACTTCACACTTTAGAACACTTACAATTTATGGAGCTTGCTAACCAAGCCCACTAGCATTAGCGGTTATCTTAGCACTCTACCTTTATGTGCAAAATATGATTTTAAAATCCCCCCCCCCCCGCAACCACAAAAAAAGTCCAGTATCCAAAGGGAGATGTCACTGTGTCTAAGGTCATCTTTTATATACAGTCAGTGGTTAAACTAACAATTTCTACAGCATACGTATGGCAGTTAATCATAAAATTCATGACCAAACCTCTAAGTGCAGGCAGCTCAGTCACCTAGGAGGCATCAGTCACACACAGGCCCTGACAGTCTTCCACCCACAAACCTTCCAAGCGTTTTGTGCATTTTTCTCATTCACAGTAAGTGTGTATACTCCCTTCAGCATGACATGAGTGTCTTTCACAGCCAGCCCATTTGCTGACATCAGCAAGTATGACACAACAGGAGGACAGGTTCACATCATAGGGTCAATAAAGGGAAATCCCCTCCCACTGCCGCGAGGGCTTGTCAGCACACATGCATACGTTACTCTTGTTTCCTGTTGTATACAGGACTGTAGTGATCAGGCTAAGAGCCAGGCTGTCAGGTGTGTCCTTTGCGTTCCTCTCAGGATTCATCTGGCAGGTAGCTGGGAGACTAAAGGGCAGGGAAGACCTTCACCCTGTCAACAGCAGGTCCTGTTTCTGCCTAACTAAAGTGTTCAAATGGGTTGTCACCACTTTTACCTTTTACATTCAAGTTATTCAGCTCCAGGCAAACCTCTAACCCATCTGGTTTCACTGCAATGTATTGCAGAAAGTGGTCTGCAGACAGAAGAAATCTGGCATGAAGGAATCCACTAACTTTCATAACAATGTGGAGGGGAAACCTGGCTGGTATTTGATCAGATAAATAGGCAAAGGGCAAGCCAGGGCCAGCAAACTTTTTCTGTCATGTGAATCCATGCAAGCATTAGAAGTAAAATGAAAAAATGAGAATGTGGGAAAATTGAGCTTATAACATTACCTCAGTCATCTAAAATACACACTTACCCATTACACAAACCCTTGCATTCTGTTTGTGCTTGCTCAGGGAAGGTGAAAAAACCCAACCATGCAGAAGTAGACATACATCCAGTGAAAAAGCCCAACCAACCTAACCCTAAACTACCAAACATCACTCTCACCACAACTCAGTCTCAACCATGAACTAAAATATCTCCAAAAACCCAGCCCATTAAAATAAAATAAAGCCTGCAGCAGAGCACTAAGGGAAGAACTGCCTCCAAGCATGTGCCCACACCAGCCCAATGGAAACTGCAGCTAAATGAGGCTAACCACAGAGTATACAACTGGGGAACTGCTTTGAAAAGAAAATGCATTGACTACAGCAAACTGATGTGTGTTTTGTGCCAAGTAGAACAACAGTGCAGAATGGTCCAGCTGAAAATTCTGCAATGTGCATTTTCTTTAAAGCACTACTAACTAAATTAGACCTCCCTGCAGTTCAGTGCAGCCCTGCTTCAAAGCTAACCATCTCTGGTTACAAGCTGCCATTTAAAGAGGAGCTTATATCAAACTTAGAGCACTTTAACAGTACACTGATTTGCAGCTGCAGCCTGCCAGTCAGCACAGGGAGGCCCTGCCCTCCAGGTGACCTTGAAACAATTGGTTTTCTGCTCTTGCTGCAGCTTGACCCCTAAGGACTATCCCACCCATTCTGGCTCAACTCGTCTAAACGTTTTTCTCCTGGTTTCAGCCTACATGTGCATTTATTTTAACTTACGACACAGGGCCATTTGGCCTTCCCCTTCTTGCTGGGTGGGTAACTTACTTCTCTCATAATCAAGATGAAGGTCAGCAGATTAAATGCCCCAAAAAACACTCTTTCCTCAAAGATAAAAACTGTATAGTGCTTTTATAACACTGTGTCTGGATTTTTTTATACATTCATTTCTTTTTTTTAAGTCAGATTTCTCACCCTGTGATTGCCATCAACACTGGCACGCTGCAGGTACTGCCCTTATCCTTTACATCTTTTCCAAGTACACATTAACAGGTGGACAGGTTTGTTGACTAAGCCTTTCGCAACCGGAGACACTTTCTCAGCGCCCGCTTATCAAACTCACACAAGGTCTCTTAAAGCTCCAGAAAGAGACGGTTTATTTAAAAAGCACAGGAAGCTTCACCTTGCAGCACCTCCTGCCCACATCAGGTGTGACAGCCTGTGACCTCAGCTATGTAGTTAATTGTCTTAATCTGTGTCTGTCTTGCGTCTATAAAAAGACAACTCCAACCTGAAGGATTTGGTTTTTGTGGGCTACAAGCCAAATCAGGACGTGCCTACAAGGCCATACCGCTGCCTTTCAATGAACGCCAGGGAGCCAATCCCCGGATAATAAATACACGTTCCTGCAAGTGGATACATGTCACGCCAAACTTCATTTAAAAAAAAAAAATCTCTCATGCTGGATTTCCTTTTCCTCGCTTTCTGACCCACCAAAAACCAAGCAAACACTTAAAGAACCACTTCCAGTGTTGTATCTTTAAACCTCTATATGCGGCACACCAGCACATGTTTCAACACTTTAACTTAAGCACAGAGCTAGGCAGGCTAACTCACCTTAAATAGCGCCTCACGTTAACATTTCAGCAGACAGACTACGGAGCAGCGGGTGAACTACAGTCTCCTGCTGCTCTTTTACAATTCCTAATGTTCGTTTAATTGTGCAACATTTCTTAACAGCAGCCTGCGTCACGTTTAAACGCCAGCCTTGTTGCTTTTTTCATTTGGTTTTCTCCATATGGCACACACGAGGACTTCGAGCCCACTCGCTCAAACATGCCGCAGTGTCACAAATTACTAAGCAGAAAGTGTCCAGTATTAGAGGAGACACAGACAGAACAGCAGCAGCCAGACTAAAGTTAACCGCAACAGCACAGTAACTGTGCGGGAGCGCGCTGAGGTACCTAGCTTAATAAATGCGTGTCTTTACTAGAGAACATACCTCAAAAGAGCCGTCAAAAACGCGGTTCCGCTCTTCTTTGACTGACTACTACCGGCGGAGATTGTCTAGATGTGTCTCTCTGCCGTGTCAGTCAGTGCAATCAGTGACTGGTCTCTGTGCCGGGTTTCTCCTGACCCTCCCAGGGCAAACCAGCGCTCCCACTGTTGGCTTTGCCTCCACCGAGAGCTTCTCCTGGACTGCGGGACTCCACTTATTCAGCGGCAGGCATCAGTCATACTATCCTTCGTGAACTGATGAGCTAGCACGAAACAAATTGCCAGTGTGCAGTTGCTGCTGGTACATAAACCCTCTATGGGAGTGGTGTGTCAATTTCTCCCTTCCTTTTCTGTCATTAAAGGAGAGCACAGCCCTGTAATACCAGGAAGTTCACCAAAAACCCACCCTACTGCTCCTGTAGGACTGACACGAGTTTATTTCAGCCGAGACGCGCTCCATGATTTCTCTGCTAATACACTTCATGGAGCAATAACGAGGCGGTATTGTTATCTTCTTGTCTTTTGGAGAAAAACACCAAAGTATACTTTTACTAACCCCGGAAAAAATCATTTCCCAGGGATTGATAAATGGAAACGTGCCAAGTGTGCTGACAGAACCCCGAAGCAGCGGGCTTTTTGTAGAATACCACACAGTTTTCCTGAGTGGGAGATAATAACCAGCTATCTTCACTTCAAAGCCAAAACTCTCTGAAAGATAATAAACTATACATGATCAATGATTGTTGTCCACACACTGGCACACCTATCTGCGCTCTGAACTAGTTAAACGTGCATCCGTAGGCACTTCTAAGCGGTGGGGAGCCATACAGATACGCACAGACATAAATGAAGACATTTAAAAAAAAAAAAACCTTCAGTATTTTTATGGAGGCGCGGCGCTACCGCTAGCCAGCACCATTCAGCTACAAACGGCATCACAGTAGGACCGAGAGCTCCACGGACAGCCTCTCGGTGGTTTCACGGGGTTCTCGTACCCTCTACTGTCAAAAGAAGCGTCATTGCACCTTCACGCCATCACTGCACAGCTCTTCCTCACAGCAGGAAGCAGTCCAGTCTGTTGCTGCTTCTTTGAGAAATGTTCAGTATACTGTGTGGCTGTGTGTTCAAAGAGGATCTCACTACTATGAGTATATTTTATAGAAAAATTATTTCAACTTCTCCAGCCAGACATCTTTTAGTGGTATAATTAGGAACTTTTTAACTGAAAGAAACATTTGTGAATTTTTACATGAAAATTCTCAACTCATCATGATTGATTGATATAAGATGCTGTGTAAAATGTAAATAAGAAGCAAAATGTGATTATTTGCAAAGCACATAAACCCACATTTTACTCGCAATATAACAGAAAATGTGTCAAATGTTTAAATTGAGAAAATAAACCATTTTAAAAATATATCATTTTGAATGTGATGGCAGGAACACATCTTAAACTTTGGGACAGGGTCATGTTTACCACAGCATCTTCTTTACCAGTTATTCTTTGGGAAAAAATACACACAGTGGGGAAAAGTATCTGTGTTTTGTGTCATTGTCCTGCTGGAAGACCCAGCCATGACTGTCTTCAATGCCCTTAAGGAAGGAGGTTGTTGGCCAAATCCTGTGATACATGGCCCCATTCAACCTCTCTTCGATATGGTGCAGTCATCCTGTCCTCTTTGCAGAAAAGCACCCCCAAAATATGTTTCAACCTCCATGCTTCATGGTTGGGATGGTGTTCTTGGGGTTGTAGTCATCCTTTTTTGTCCTCCAAACACAGCGAGTGGAGTTGATACAAAACCGCTCTACTTTGGTATCCTCTGACCACATGATCTCCTCACATGCCTCCTCTGGATCATCCAGATCAGGGATGCCCAAACCCAGGCCTCAAGGGCCAGTGTCCTGCAGCTTTTGGATGCAACCCTGCTTCACCACACCCGAGTCAAACAATTAAGTCATTAGCAGGACTGTGGAGAACTTAACTGCAGATGAGCAGGGGGACCCTGTGTGCCCTGCAGGATCTGAATCCATGACGGCGTAGTGGTCCCAGCTCTGTTCAGGTCATTGACTTGTAGTTCTGGGCTGATTCCTGACCTTTCTCAGAATCATCTTTACCTCACCAGGTGAGGACTTGCAATTCACAGTCATCTTGTGTTTCTTCCAGTTTCTAATAATTGTGCCAACAGCTGTTGCCTTCTCACCAAGCTTGCCTATTGTCCTGTAGCCCATCCCAGCCTTGTGGAGGTCTACAATTTTGGCCCTGGTGTCCTCAGACCGCTCTTTGGTCTTGCCCATGGTGGAGAGGTTGGAGTGTGTGGACAGGTGTCTTTTATACAGGCAACAAGTTCTAGCAAGTGCAATTAATACAGGTGATGAATGCAGAGTAGGAGGGCTTCTTAAAGAAAAACGTAACAGGTCTGTGAGAGGCAGGATTCTTTCTGGTTGGTAGGTGATCAAATACTTATTTCATGCAATAAAATGTTAATTAATTATTTTAAAATCATACAATGTGATTTTCTGGATTTTTTTAGACTCTGTTTCTCATATTTGAAGAATGTTTATGATACAAATTACAGACGTCTTCATTCTTTGCTTGTGAATGTGTGAATGTAGGCAATTTCAACTGCACTCCATCATACACACTGACACACTTCATTTTCCTCATGCCATTTACCAAACACACCCTCCCAATTTGGCTGTATATTCAAGCATCAAAGTTTCCATCTCCCTCTGACGTGTCAGTGCCACTGCTGCCCTCCATCGCTGCCTGCTGGGTCAACCCCTCCACCCCCCCCCCCCCCCCCCCCCCCCCCCCCCCCCCCTCCCCCCCCCCCCCCCCCCCCCCCCCCCCCACCCCCCCCCCCCCCCCCCCCCCCCCCCCACCCCCCCCCCCCCCCCCCCCCCCCCC
>VOQJ01040546.1:17632-30348 GCA_015052665.1 Apistogramma diplotaenia | reverse complement strand
CCAGTGTGCTTAAGATACACAGAATATATAAAGGTCTCATTTCCATGTCGTCACTGATAAGGTGGCAGGTGGTGATAGACGGGGAGACCTGCCTGTTGGACATCCTGGACACTGCAGGTCAGGAGGAGTACAGCGCCATGAGGGATCAGTACATGAGGAAGGGGGAGGGCTTCCTATGTGTCTTCGCCATCAACAATACCAAGTCTTTCGAGGACATTCACCAGTACAGAGAACAGATTAAATGTGTTAAAGACTCTGATGATGTTCCCATGGTGCTTGTGGGAAACAAATGTGACCTCCCCGCACGCACAGTGGACACAAGGCAAGCCCAAGAGCTTGCTCGCTCCTGCGGCATCCCCTACATCAAGACCTCTGCCAAAACACGACAGGGAGTGGAGGACGCCTTCTACAAACTGGTTAGAGAGATCAGGCAGCATAAGCTGAGGAAGTTGAACCCGCCTGATGAGAGCGGTCAGGACTGTATGAGTTGTCGCTGTGTGGTATCGTGATGCAGCTCACTGCTGCACGATCGCTCTCCTAGGTACAGGGAGTGGAGGCTAACGGGGAAAGACTGTCTTTTTTTTTTTGCTAACAAGAGGCCTACATGTAAAAAAAACCCCAACAAAATCTTTGATTTTTGTATTCAATATGGAACATTAGTTTGTGATTGGCAGTTTCTGTTGGCGACTGGTTTGGCATTTTTGTTGCCCTGCCTGAGGTAGTTAAAGTTCCGTTTGGACTAGATATCTTGAATTGAGAGTATATAGATAGATGGCTTTCCAGAATGCAGCTGCCTTCTCTTTGCTGGTGTTCACTGCGAGTTGTCTTGTGGAATAATAATAGTAACGATTAGTGTACGTAGATTCTGGTGCAATAGAATAATTTACTTTCCAAATTACAAAGTATTGGGAATAAATCCTCTGTCATGACTACTTATTTTTCTGTTTTACTTTTGTTTAAGAACGGGAGGTACAGTGCATGAAAATGTAGTTGTTGTTATCTTTGCAGTTGCAAAAGCAGGATAGGTTGCCTGTAGAATGGGATAAATACCCTAAAGTTGACCGTCAGTTGATTTTTCTTTTCTTTTCCTGCATTTCATTTCAGTAACTGTATGGTATACAGCTGTTGTTTACTACATGATAATAACAGCTATTTTTAGATTGCAAAAATCACTCCTTGTGGACAATAAGGCTCAGGAATTGGTGTCCAGGAGGATCTTTATCAGTCCAGGAAACCAGGGTTAAGGGATGTCAAGTTAGTTTTGCAAAGTGTACTGCACAAGTCCTGCCTCAGAGTAAAACTTTTTTCCACACACCAGGCTATCCTCACACTGCTCCGCTTTATCTGCCACTTTCAGCTTTTCAAAGGAACAATACCAAGTCAGGTGCTAGTCATGTCAGAACCATATTTACTGTATATGTGGGACTATTGTGTGTAACAGGTGTTGAATAGTGGGGTCATGGGAGTGCATTGCTTTGTGTTTCTTATTACAGACAGGCTTGCGCGCTCCATTATATTCATTTGCTGCCCGAATTAAAGGCTGATCTGTGTTTACTTTGCCTTATCTGTTAGCTAGTTTGTACCTCATGTATGCAGCAAGCTCTACCAGAGATGGTTATCTTTTCAGTTTGCTTCATTGTTTGTGCAAAAACAACAGCAACATACACAAGTGTGTTTCTTTAGACATGCGCTGTACAGAATTTGAATAGACAAGTCCCTAAAAACACTAAACAGACTGGCTTTTCTGTAGTAATGAACTTTAGAGAGAACCCAGCATAAGCCAATTTGTCATAATCAAATATTCATGACATTTCAGAGCCCATTACATTGGAACATGTGAGAGTAATTCCACAAAATTGTTGCATTGTCCACAGATTATACCTAGATTACAGTTCACTGATTTGGGTATGCATGTACTGAGTTCTAAACACTATAAGTCGGTTATGGCGCCATGCTTCAAATGCAAACCTGTGATGTTGTCTGTGAATGATAACAAATGTGGCCATTGTCCTCTTTCAAAGGAAACTTCATTTTCGACTTAATTGATCTTGTACAGGTAAAATAACCCTCTTCCACTCCCACCAGTGCTTATAGAAAGATGACCAGTCCGATTACCGTCTGGATCAAGTTATCTGTTCTTTTCTCTGCTTGGAGGAAGAATATGAACTGTGAATGTGTCTCTTGATATTGTTTAAAAGAAGCCTCGTTTTTAGAATTTATATTGCTGACATTATTTGAGGAATAATCCTTGGGGGGCCCCACTTTTGGCTGTGTTGTACCCAACTTTTATTTTTAATCCACTGTACTCAGACATTTTAATGGAAAAGGAGTGTGGAGTTTGTAGTTTGTAATTACAGTCCTTGTGGTATCCTTGTTAATCTTTAAGCAGTAAATCCGTGATAATAATACCATAGAATTTCACAAATCTATGCATTCAGATTACCATTGCATTAGAAAAACCATCATGTTGTCACAATATTCAGCCGGTAAACCACCAGTATATGTGTCTGAAAACCTGGCGAGCATGACAAAGACTTTAAGGACCATTGGGGGTTTTGCACAAGGATTCAGTGGGCTCAAGGGCTTGTTTCTCCCCTTGCAAACTGTGGAATGGACGCGTGGATGGATTTTGTGAAAATGTCAACTGTTTAGCTATTTAAGATGTATTTACTCTTTGAAAATGTGGCAAATGTATTGCAGGACAGGAATAAAGATGTCAAGATGAAACTGTCTTGGTCCACCTAGCGCCAAACTTTTTTGTTCTAAAGTTTGAAATGTGCTTCCCCCTGCAGGCCATTGTGTGTATTACGCCGTGAAGTGAAAGAATTGGGACAGCTATTTGTTTAAAAAACAAAAAGTGATTATTACTTTTCCCTTTCATAAAAGATGATGACATGTATAAATATTCTCAACAAAGATTTTATTTTTTGCTGCTTCTAAGAAACAATAATAATGTACAATAGCGTGCAGTCTAAATATTATGAGAAACTCTGATGAGGGGTTCAAAGGTCAGTCATAAACTTATAAAGCACTGAATTTACAACAACCTTTAGATTGCACAGGTGAAAAGAAAAACAATATTTTAATTTCTAGATTAATGTGTTTGTGTAAATTAGGACTCGTACTTGGTAGTCATTTGCCTTTCTTTACAACTGATCCTGATTTCAAGAGAAATAGGTTCATGTGTTTTAGTCACTTCCAGCATCTGAAAAAGGAGGAGTAAGTAAACAAGGAACACCATATGGTAAAAGAAAATTACATTACATTACACATATTACATATTTTCCAAATTTACATGAGTAAAAGGTAACTGTAATAGTTAATCCACAAGAATTCATTCGAATCTGGCAAAGCAGGGCATTTAGAGCACATTTGCATTTGATTCTATGGTATCAGTGAAGCAATTTGACAGTAATTATAAATTCATTTCATATAATCATTATGAAAACCATTTTTCATATGTAAGTGCTAAACGATAAAACGAGAAAAGAACAGTTAGACATATTAGAAGAGTAGCAGATTGATTGTAATAGTGACTCGTGGCCCAAATCATGACATGTTTTAATGCCTCTTCTTTAAGCCATATAACCTACTTAGTGGCTTTTAGTGCAGACGATTTGCATACTTTCTCTTCCTGGCTTTCAAGGTCCATAAAAGATAAGAGGTTCTCGAAAAAGCCAAGACAGGCAGACAGTCACGATTCGGCGAGCTTAGTTGAGTGAAAAAATACAAGGTGACATTTTCTTCTCAGAGAAACTTCAATCATGTCATACAGTGAAAATACAATTAGGAAAATGCTTCCCAAGGTAAGGAATGTTTCTCTTATCGCTTTTTCCAGTGTTAGATTTTACCCCTTTTTTTAAATTCTTGATTTTATGTGTTTTGAAGGCATATTTTCAGAAGCATGTGGCCCACGAAATAAATCTGGCGTTAACTTACTTCAGAGACCTCGTGCCCGTAATGGATAAATACGGTGAGGGTCAAGTTAACAGCTCACAGTGTGGCGCTGCTGAACTTCTTCAATATGGCGAAAA
Source organism: Apistogramma diplotaenia (assembly GCA_015052665.1). NCBI lineage: Eukaryota > Metazoa > Chordata > Actinopteri > Cichliformes > Cichlidae > Apistogramma > Apistogramma diplotaenia. Next base: position 26,314 of record VOQJ01040546.1, on the reverse strand, counting down.
GTGAACCTTGCCTTCTGACACTGCCTTTGTTGTATTTTGCACAGTTTACGCTAACGGAAGCACAAAGAACTTGATGAGTCTAACTGGAACCATTCCTGTCACGTTTAACAGTAATGTTAACTTTTTTATTTTGTTCTGTGAGAAAACAGATTCATTTCAAATAAAAAATTCTGGATGAAGGTGAAGATTCTCTCTGATTTTAAAATATTTCCTTTTGTCATTATACAAGACAACACATACAACATACCCATTTGCCTGTGGATTGAGGAAAGCTACCCCCAAACTGCTCCCATCTGCTATATCAGACCCACGCAAGAGATGCTGATCGTCACAGGAGAGTATGTCTCCAGCAATGGTGAAATCCTGCTGCCTTACCTGCAGCAGTGGAAGAATGTGAGCATTGAAGCGATATCATGTTTGTTGTTAAAGGGATGATTTGGGGAACTGGTACACAGCACGTAAATGAGACCTTTCCCTTCTTTTATTAGCACGAGTGTGACCTAATAAGCCTGCTGCAGGTGATGGTTGCCATGTTTGGAGAATTCCCTCCTGTATGTATGAAGCCTCATCCAGAGTCTGAGCAAGCCTCGTGTAAGTAGCTCACACAAGCAGAAGAAAAATCTCTGTTGTTTCAAAACATCTGTGCATTAGCTGATATTGATAAACTATAGCCAAGAGTATAGTGAGTGATTGAGAGCTGAAAATACATTTTATTTGTCTGAATGTCTGGCATGTTTGTTATTTGATTAGTTATATATTATATATTTAAATACCTTTGTTTTTTTTTTAGGTTGGCTGCAGTTCCACAGACAAGCTGAAGTAATTACAGACACAGATGGGAGTTCATATCTGTCTTTAACCAGAGAAGACGGACAACCATTTCAGCAAAAAAACGAAACAAATTGTTAGTATTTTGTGCAATTTTTCAACAGTTTGCAAAAAAAACCCCAAAAAGTACATTTTTCTTTTTGTTGTTTTTAAATCCCACACAGTGTCATACAGTATCCACTGATTGTGCTTTCAGACATGAAACGACATGTATGATTTGGATAGCAAATGAGCACCCAGAGAAAACATATTAATGTGTGTGATGGTAATGAAGCTTTAAGCAGACGTCATTGTTTAATACGTGACTCATAAAGATGTTGCTTATCTGCACCTACATTTAGTGGACTGTGTTTGGACTTTAGATAGGCGCTGTCCTCCAAAGAATGTTTTTTATAGAAGGCTGAGTCTTAAACTGACATAAAATACATGAAAAAAAGCTACCTCTTTCAACAAACTGTAGCTTTAAGCTTTTTTAAAAAATTAGAATCAGCCAATTTGTACATATCGTAAAGACACTGAACTGACTTTGAAATGCAACTGACTGATTTATGCTGTTATTGTAAATAAATAGCCATGTTCAATTGTATTTACTTTCTATTATTGTTGAAATAAATCTCAATAAAATTGTGCTTCATTAAACATTTGCCCACTTATATAATATAGTAAATTTCATTTTCCAACTATAAATGGTTGAATTTATATACTAGGCCATGTTTTCCTTGATCTCCTAAAGGATATACATACTAGTTAAATGTGTGATTGATGATTGTAGGTGACACGGTGGGACATTGCATGGTCAGATGTTTAATATGGTCATGGTAATTTTGGGCTTTTAATGATTTCTTTGACCTGTTCTTCCAGGGTGAAATGATTGCACAGCATACGTCATCAAAGTCTTAAAAAAACAAAAACAGGAAATGGTTGCACAAGTCTGAATTCATTTTGGATTTTCCACACAGGTTGAAAAGTATGCATGCAGACTAAAATATATACATACACCCCCACTGATATTTGGTTAATTGACAAGGTTTTGGCATAATTCTGGACGGATATTTGACAGCTCATCTTGGCAGAATTGGTAGAGTTAATTTAAATTAATTGGTTTCCTGGCACAGACCCAGATTTTAGGCATAGCACTTTCTGGAATGTACCAGTACTAGTGGAAGCAAAAGAGTCACAAAGCATGGTGCTGCCGCCCGTGGTTGACTTTCGGTACAGTGCTCTTAGGTCTAAAAGACTGCCTCCTCCAAACATAGCTTTTATTTTCACTGAGTTCCTTGGGCTTTCCCATTTTCTCAGTATTGCTCAATCCCATGAGTGCCGTCAAACAAATTATTATTATAAACTACCACTGTAGTCAAACATAATCACTAACGAGAATAGGCCTTGGACTTGTCCCTTGAGCACCACCTATTAAAAGATTTAAGTGAGTATGTATACATTCGAACCTGTAGGTGTGGATTAGAGAATCCAAAATAAATTAAAACCTGTGCATGTCAATGTATGAACGCAGGCTGTAGTACTTGGGGCAGTTATGAACTGATACATTATGAAAATAACATTGAACGGAATTACGACGACATGCTGTTTATATGCATTTAAAAGAAGTGAAAACAATAAACATAAAATTGTATATAATTGTTGATTAAATGTGTGGATTTATAGATTTATATTATGGTCTCCCTTATATTGACGTATTGATCACGTCAACAGACCGGAAGCACCAATGAGGATTGCCGGAAATTCCTTTTGTTGACCATCCGATTTTTGTTTTCGAGGTCTTTTTGTTTAGAACTATTCGTTAGTTTTTTGATAAATTTCTGTGCTGTTTGCTGAGTATTCACGTGAACCACAGATAGAGTTCCCATACCGGACTGGAGGGTTTCTTCTAATAGCTGAATCATTCTCTTATTTGTAGTCGGCCCGAGGCTGGGCTAGCGTTAGCCTAGCATAAACTGAAGCCCCGCTAGCTAGCGTTAGCTGGGATTCTCTGTCACTCCAGCTGGCATTTATCAATAAGAACAGTCAAAATAAACATCCGACAAACATGTCAGTGGTTAACGAAAGTAACCTAAAGAAAATGCTAAAGGTAAGTTTGACTCTTGGATTAGCTGTTGAAAAATGATAGTAAGTTAGCTAGTGTCAAACAGGAGTCTATAAGCTAACTTTAGCCATGTTAACATTTCCTGGTGCGAGTTTTGTAGTAGTCTCTTTTTGTCTAGTTTAAGATAATAAAGTGTTAAATATTATTTTATGACATACCTCGTAAGGATCTGAGTGTAACTCGATCTACTTAACTATATAGCTACATGTCATGTGTTAATTAAGTTATCTCTGGAGTTAAAGTTGGCAAAATTGTTAATTTGTTTAAAAAGTGAGACCACAGTTTTAAAGGTAACTATAGTCCGGTATCTATATTGGCAGTGGTGTCCAAAATACTTGAGAGAATTGTTTCTGATCACAGTGCCAAAAAGGCAATGTGTGAATTTTAGTTGGTTTTAGACCAGAGTACTCTACCGATTCTGCTCTTACCTCTGTGATAAAATTAGGTGTAGTCTGGATAATGGCTTGTATACTGATGCTGTATTTATTTACTTGTAAAGGCTTTTGATAGTGTGTATCCTTCTAATCTACAATGCGTGTAACTACATGCAACTCGTGGTTAGAGGCCTTCAGAAAAAAATCCAAACCAGTTACACTGGGGTCTGACTAAACTAGGAATTTATATCCTTAACTGTGTATAAAATAAAATCAATCACAAGTTATCTCACAATTTATCATTTTGTATTATCTAGGCCAAAATGAAACGACTCAAAATGATAAGCTATGCCAAAATTACTAACTATGCAAACAACCTTGTTCATCAGTTTTGAGCTGCATTTCAAAATGTGCATCTAAAATTTAAGTGTGCTGTCATAATGTATGTGTATATATAAAAAAGTAAAAATACATATGTTGTCTCCTCTACTTCCTGTTGACCAGCAATACAAATACAGAGATCTGACTGTTCGTGAGATAACCAACGTCATCTCCCAGTACAAAGATTTAAAGCCAGTCATGGATGCTTATGGTAAATGGAATAATATTGATCTCCTGATTTTTATTAATTGTCTACTCTCAGTTATACCTTGTACAATAGTATGGATCTGCTTGTATTTCAGTATTTAATGATGGCTCCACAAGAGATCTGATGAGCTTGACAGGAACTGTCCCTGTGAGCTACAGAGGTAATCACTGTCTCTATTACACTCTAAAAATAAGTTTTCCTTCACATTGTGTTACGAGCATAGTTACGTGTCGGGTTTTGTTAATTTCTGTTTACATTTCTGTAGGTAATGTCTATAACATCCCAGTGTGTTTGTGGCTGCTGGACACGTATCCCTACAACCCTCCTATATGTTTCGTCAAACCTACCAGCGCTATGATGATCAAAACTGGAAAGCACATTGATGCTAATGGCAAGATCTACCTGCCATATCTACATGAGTGGAAGCATGTAAGTCTGATGTGTTCACTCAGTATTATTTCAGTCCATGTTAGAAATATGTGGTATGGGGAGCAGAGATTTTGAATACTAAAATGTAGCTTAAAATTTGACTGGATGGACTAAAGGGCAACATTTCAGCATTTTTTTTAAAAAAAAACGTGTATTTTACCAGGTAAAATGTTTGACAACCAGTTCTCATTTACAATCATGACCTGGCATGTGGTACTAAGGAACAAAAACAAAGTGTTCTTGACTTAGTGATTGGTGATTTGGTTAATAAAATTTCTGTCACTGTTTGTCTTACAGCCTCAGTCAGACCTGTACGGTCTGATTCAGGTGATGATTGTGGTGTTTGGAGAGGAGCCCCCTGTGTTTTCTCGTCCCACCACACAAGCCCCCTACCAAGCCTTTCAAGCAGCTGGACCCCCTAATTGTGAGTGAGATACATTTGTTGCAAACAGGACAACGTTAGTAGCTGCGGCCTTTCAAAAGTGCTAGAAACAGAGGGTGATTCAGATGGCTATTTTATGTAATACTGCTAATATAAAGAATATATGAACTGATTGTATCCTCCAAATACTTAATTACTATTAAAGTATAACACAATTCTTAAGACCCACAAACTGCAGCCTCCAGGAAGCCAACAAAGCTAAACTGGGAACCTTTTTAGAAAGTTGTAGTGTGTTCTAATCAATTGCTCGTTTATATTAAAGAAATATATTTGTATATATTACCTGTTGTCTAAAGAATAGATTTATGAGATTTCTGTAATGGCAGCGGTGTAGTAAGTTTAGCATACTAAATTAAAGTTTATATTGTTGTTTCTGTCATTATTTATCGATAAAAATGTCTTATTGTTGGCTCATTTTTTTTAAACAGTGCATTTATTTCTTTGGCCACCAGATGGAGCTCACATATCACTGCAACACATTATTGAAGCTCTCTGTGTGTTGTATGTGTTTGAGGAAAAAAAAGAAAAATCGAACTTTTGACTTTGGTATCCTGAGATTTGGTAGTTTGATTCTCTCTCTCACAGCTTCCTACATGCCTGGCATGCCTGCAGTCTCACCATATGGGCCAAATCCTAACTCTGGGTAAGATTTCTGCCAGTCACAGTGTATGTTCACAACATGTTTGATTGTGGAGTTTATTCACTGACTCTTGTCACAAGGACATTGCACAAATGGCTCAGTCACATTTGTGGAGGAATGTTGCACATATGTTCTTGAACAATTTTTCAAAATGGAAAATGCAAAGCATTAGCTTGATGAACATGTAACTATTTTCAGAGGCTACCCAGGTTACCAGTACCCAGGGGGGAACTCTTACCCAGCCACTGCTGGACCTGCGCACTACCCCACCCAGCCTCCAGTTTCCACAGTGGGTATGTATTACATTGAGTATCTGGTTGCATGTTTTTTTTTTCTGCCTTGCAGGTATGTTTGAAATTGTAATTTAGCACAGATGCCAACAATTTAACAAACCGCACAGATGCACGAGATACAAATATGTTCACTTGGAAACTGTAATTATCTCTACCTATCCACGCTCGTCTCCTTTCTGTATTAACATTACAGTAAAGAGTTTTAATTATTAGCTATAACTTTATTGACCTTTTGATAAAACAATTCTTCTTGATGTTTATTTAATCCAGACTGAAGACACTTGACCTTTTGACTTAAACTCTCACATTATGAATAGCTTGAGTGGCATGCCAAGTCACTAGTGAAAGGTCATTAGTGTAACTGGAGTGGGGTCTGTTAAAGGGCAAAGGGTGGGATGGACCTGAAGGGAAAGGAACGGCTTCTTTCTGACCTCCACAACTTAAACTTCAGAAGCGCACAGTTCTATATTTAGGATGGGAACTGTAAAGGAGAAGAAACGGGGTCACCTAGTAGGTGATTTAACTCTTGACATTTGTGGCGCTGACTCCCGACTGTACACAAGGTGGTCTTGACTCTGAAGACATTTACCAGTACATTTACTCTTATACAGTGTGGAATTTGCCAGTATTTGAACAGGTCGTAAAAAATCAATAGTAAATTATTTAAAATATATGTGAAGTTTTCCACAATCCAGTCCAAATTTACCAGCCTTAAAGTTTAGAACAGTTATCTAAAGCAGTCATTTTTCAGTAAAAGTATAAAGTTAAGTCATTAAATAATTTAAAAATAGTAAAATTTCAACTTGAAGGTGTTATCCAAGAAGCACAAAAAAGCAGGAACTTCCATGAAAAACAAGGGGTCCATATATAGTTTAACTGGGGAAATTATGTGAATGTTATGTTAGACCATTCTCGATTACCAGATTACCCAAACCTCATTTCATGGAGATTTTGAAACCTTTTTTTCACCGCTGGATGGATTGTTTCCCTTCACAATTCTTCTTTGTGGAGGGAAACCCCTGATGTGTGACGATGAACAATCGTTTTGTCATTTTTACAGTTTTCTAAGAGGTAGTTAGCTGATACTAGTGGTCCATTAACACAAAGGCCTAACAAGGAGGATGACATTTTTCCAGCTGGCTCCTGTGTTTGTGTTCACTGTCTCACATGACTTCATAATCTCTTCCTCTTAAGGCCCAAACAGAGATGGCACCATCGGTGAGGACACCATCCGTGCATCTCTGATTTCAGCTGTGAGTGATAAGCTGCGCTGGAGGATGAAGGAGGAGATGGACAGAGCTCAGGCCGAGTTGGACGCCCTGAAGCGAACAGAAGAGGACCTGAAGAAAGGACATCAGAAACTAGAAGAGATGATCTCAAGACTGGACCAGGAAGTGGTGAGACATGCTCATACTTAGTGTTAAATCTTTGTGCCGCTTTTCTCATTCTGCACATATTTGCTAAATATTTGCGCTCATCATGTTTCCACTAGACTGAAGTTGACAGGAATATTGAGCTGCTGAAGAGAAAAGACGAGGAGCTGACCGAGGCCTTGGAGAAAATGGAGAACCAGTCAGAGAACAATGACATTGATGACGTCATTGTGCCCACAGCGCCGCTGTACAAGCAGATCCTGAACCTGTATGCTGAAGAGAATGCAATTGAAGACACAATCTTCTACCTGGGAGAAGCCCTTCGCAGGGGCGTCATAGACCTGGAAGTTTTCCTCAAGGTAACCACATCAAAATAACCGCTAGCACGTGCACAACAGAATCAAGGATACACACATTAGCATTCTGTAATTTTTTTTTTTTTTTAAACCTAACCGGGTCTTATTCTCTTCTGTTTCAGCACGTACGCCTTCTGTCCAGGAAGCAGTTTCAGCTTCGTGCTCTTATGCAAAAAGCCCGCAAGACTGCCGGGCTGAGTGACCTCTACTGACCCACACGGACTACCTATAAACATTCATATCTTCACGCTCTCTTACTCTACTCTCTTCCTCTTGTTGTATTGTCCTGTTTTAATTACATCTTATATATCAGCCAGCTGCTCTATTTTATAGTCTATATTAAATTTATTCTTATGGGACTGAAATTTGAACAACAACAAAGAAAAATTACACTTTTGAATGTTTAAATTGCAGCCATAGTTGTAGCTGGGCATTGTTTTGCATTCTGATCTAACCAAACACTCCTTTGAGGTCATTGAGTAAAAAGACGTGACCCATGGCAGTGTTATTTTTCTGACCCAATATTAAGAAAAAAACACTGTTAACTTTAAATTTGGTTAAAAAAAAAAACAACCTGTTGAACATGCTGTATTGTTAAAAAAAAAAAAATTCCGTTGTGTACTTTGTGACCTTTCCCTTGCCTCTTTAACCACGCTGGTGTACGGTATGCTGCACTACAGATTAGCCCAGAGGTTCTGTTGGCAATCTGTTTGCCATACAACATCATTTGGCTAGTAAGCACAAATGGTAGGGACTAAAAGAGAGGAGCTTTGTAGAGAGCCCCATATGATCACTCCCTTTGTAATGAAAAGATAAGCCAGGATTACTTTTCAGGAAGGGCAGGGTTCAGCCTCAGGATTTCTGCTGTAGGAGTTCATGTTTTGGGTCATTTTCAGTAGCCATAAAGTTCTAGAGATCACTTTTTTACACAGTTGAAGGAATGATACCCATGAACCTGAACTGGTTTGTTAGGGTCACACATTCAGCTTTAATTTGAGCTCTTATGCCACTTGGCCACACTACTTAATTCTCCATATTTGCGTCTCCTTGTGTGAGGTTCCTTTGGTGTGTCGGCTGCTTGTTTGACCCTCCAGTCTGACTACTTTAACCAGTCATGTAAAGTTTTTGTTTCACTCGTTAGAGCCTCTAAATAATGTGGTTGGCAGTCTTGGCACACAGTACTGATTTGTAAAGGAATTTCTGCATTGTCTGATTTTTTTTTTTTTCCTGTGCTGTCCACTCATTCTCAGTTCT
>VOQJ01040546.1:3408-13548 GCA_015052665.1 Apistogramma diplotaenia | reverse complement strand
TCAAACAGTGAACAAAAAAAAAAAAAAAAAAAAAACATTTAAAGAACTACAGTTTTCTTAGTAGTTAAAAAAAAAAAAAAAAAAGATCCAGTTTTTGGGACTCACCTTTATCAGCTACAATCTTGTGCGTTTTAAGGAAGAGGGATCCATGCTGCAGGTCCATTGCCTCACCCTTTAACTTGTCCTCCATCACGTCAACCAGGGCCAGCTCGTCACACAAGTCCTAATTACATATTATAGGTCATAACCCGATGTACACTTTACAATGCAAATTTATCATGCGGACAAAACTCGGTGCATCATTTCTGGTAAATGACATGTTACGTCTGGTGATCTACTGTGACAACCACCACAACCTTAAAGCCTGCTTCAGCGGAAGCCTCAACATCCTTAGTTCAAAGTTAACTTTGTAATCAAACAAGGCTCCCCGAGGTAATCTCACCTTGAGCAGTACACTGACAGCAGTGGCCATGCCCACCATGCCGACACCCACTACAGTAACTTTGCACCTGCTGCCAATAGGCTCCTCCTTCATCACATGGCTGATGAGCTTCTCCTTGGTGGACATCTGTGAAAAATTAAACACAAAAAGGAAGTGAAGGGCGAGAGACAGGAAACAAGGAGGCCAAGCAGAAGTCAAAAGGGGAATAAAAGATTGAAGGGAAAGGGGTGTGTGGTCGTGGGAGGTTCTAGACAGAAAGGAGAGTGGAGAGCATGTAGGAAATAAAGATGAATAAACTGGAGTAATTTACATTTGTGGTTACTAGCGAGCTCAAGAATTCCCATGAGTAATTTCACATTCCACAATGAGTCAAACTCAGATTGCCCTTTATTTCATCATTACATAACTGAAAATATGCCATTTTCATAAATATTCTCTTCTTTACACATTACTAGCCTAGAAATGGCACTTCAAAAGAGCCTCTCTTCGTCTCCAATGACAACCACTGCTTGTGAAAGTACTGCAGCTTGCCTCCGTGCAACAGGGACCATCCCCAGATGTCTCACACTTTCCTGGTTGCACCACAAACATGACTAGACACGTTTTTCCCCACTGTGATGTGAAGGGGAGCACGTACGGCCATGTACAAGGCCACCATTAATGCACCGCGACATCTACTAGGTCATATGAAAGCTCTTCAGTGAGTTTGCACCATAAACTGTGCACAAAAAAAGAGAAAAATTGTGGCATCAGTCTGAAGAGTGAAGCAGAGAGCATTTAAGCAAATTATGAATGTGGCCTTTCATTTCACTTCTAATTAGTTTATGGTCTTAAATGGCTACTTTCCAGTCTGAATGATGACGTTCAATTAAATAGGGCTCTTCATCAGGGTGTGGCACACTTTTGAATGGAACATCCACTAGTATACACCCAAGCAATGTCCTTGAGCTCACCCATCAGTTCACTTAAAGGAAACAAGATGGCTGCACCCATTAAGTCAAACTGACATCAAGGTGACCATCTACACTTTTATATGCAACCTGCTTAGAACTGTACGATAAGCCTCAAATCCATTACCCAGTCTACATATAGTAGCACATGGCCTTTAAAAAAATAAAATATGAGCCTCTTTGCCTGTAGTCTCGGATTACTGTTAATGTGATATATGGGGCAGTAGTTTGCTGGTGAAATATACTCTACAAACCAGACAAACTGCCTCCTTGGTTGACTGAATGAGATTACACGGGTGACTATTAGTAGCTGAAATTATATAATTGGATATTAGTTCTTGCTCATATCGTCATGTTTCGCCATCATCATGATGCTCATTTGATTACTTCATCCAGCAGCAGGCCATTAAAGGGTACACAGGGAGTCAGGTATCACTGCTGAGGTTCAGTGCGTCAGCCACAATGTTGCTGCTGCACCTCTCTTGTCCGCCACTGTCACCACCAAGACACGAACGCGAGTCTTTCCAAATCTGGTCTTTAATTGTACATCCTGGAAATGTTTTACTACTGTACAATCATAAGTCATTTATTACTCGACACCAGTCTGCTACGGTCAAATATTTATCCGCAACTCTGTGCCAATAACGCCAACGATCTGATAAACCCGACAGTGCAGGCAGTGCGGGGATGGTGGATAAGCATTCTGACCTCGGTGTGGCGAAGTCCGAAAACACCAACAAGATAGCTACAAAGTAGTTAAAGACACCGCTTGCCTTTGATGTGCCAGTATATCCAAAGTGCAGTGAATTTCCTGTGGCAGGGATATTTATAACTGTTGGAAGATGGTCGCCGCCGATGGCAATATGCACGCTTAACCACTGCGCATATTACGTCAACAAAACGCTGCGCTGCAGTCACGGAGACGGATTCACACGAGCAGCACGTAAATGTTGTTTTTAACGTCAATGCGTTGATACGTTTCCTGCGTTTGACATTTAATAAGCCTGGGCAAATAATATATTCCATAAGAGCCAACAGGTAATTACAGTCCTGCAGTATGATCGAGACTGCCCGTTACCTTTGCTCAAAACTCGTAATAAAAATAAAAACAGCCTTAATTGATTTTGTCTGCAGCTGACACCAATCAACAGTACTGACACGCCCCTAACCAACCGGCAAGAAACGGTTTGAGATGTAAAATAAACACATTAAAGCCATCAAAAGGACGGCAGCCCTCAGGCTCGGATGCGGGTGAGTCAGAGTTATTGGCTCTAACTTAGAGGTTCTTCTTACCTTGAAGGTTTCAGAGAACCGGGTGAAAACAGGACTCGGAATGTGTCGGCTCCTCACTGAACGCTCTCCAGCAGAAGTGCTGCTACCGTGGGGGTATCTCCCTGTATTTAAAGACAGCCTCCTCCGTAGACGTTACGTACCGTATATTAATGAGCTCGGCGTGTTGTATGTCACGTCCACTACAGGATGCGGTACTTTCTGGTACAGATGTAGGAAGCTTGGTTTCTAAAACGATTAAAAGGTGCATTTTTTTCACGTCTGTAAATGACGGGTTAAGGCACAGGTTAACGCGTAACCTAAAATTACCAAGACCCACAGCGAGGTCTGTGACAGTCCGCATATGGAGGAAATAGTTCCGACTTAAATACTTGAAAAAGCCTCTGCTGTTTTTTTCTGCAATTCTGTCACACACGTTTACACAATAAAAAATGTCCCGGATATTTACTTTAAATTAATTGCGCAACATTTATAGCATTGCCACTATGGCTCAGTTGCCGGATGTAAATGGACATTTCATGACGCTAATCATGGGGGAATTTGTGTTGTACGTTGTGTGTAGAGAAATGTCATTTGGCTATAAATTTAAGACGAAATTGTTACTTTTCAGTGCGAGGATACCCACCACGTGCTTGTTACTTAAAGGAAACGGTGACTGTATCAGAGCAGCGGCGTTTCGCGCCACCTCCTGTCGGCTTTGAGTTATTTCAAAACAGGTCGAGTTTTTCAGCCCTCTGCAATAAAACACTAATTTCTGCTGCATATCATGGGAAATAATTTACACAGATATGATTCACCTGACAAAAGATATGAGAACTATGGAGCAGTTACAACATAGCAACTCTACCACCCCCCACCACCCTTTTTATGAATAGAGACTGTTCTGAATCATCAAGTGGTCTACGTTGGCGCACGCACGCACACACACACACACACACACACACACACACACTCACACAAGTCTACTTTCAGACTATCTACTTCCAGATAAACTGCTGGAGACTACTATTTACACTTACCCAACTTGAAAATTTTTGTTGCAAAACAAAAAACTTGCAGTTGGGATTATTTCAGCAACACGATGTCCTGTTGGGTCACAGCTCTCAATATATTTTTCAAGTATGTGGGGAAAAACACAAAAAGAAATGAACAAAGAAGGCGAAATCAGCGCTACTTCAGTTAAATGTGAGACAGTGAGTGGTATAGGCTGGCCCTAACTCTTGAAGGGATCATAATAATACTGAAGTTCAAAGTGAGAATTGAAATGAGGAGGAAAGGTGATGTAAGTGACTTTGAACATGGCATGGTAGCTGGTGCCAGATGGGCTGGTCTGAGTATTTCAGAAACTGCTGACTCACTGGAATTTTCCCTTGCAACCATCTCTGGGGTTTACAGAGGATGGCCTGCAGAAGTGAAAACATCCAGGGAGCAGCCGTTCTCTGGGAGAAAATGCCTTATTAATATCAGAGGTCAGAGCAGACTAACCAGGGTGCTTCAAGCTGATAGGAAGGCAACAATAATTCATATAACCACTCATTACAATCAGGGTACGCAGACAAACATCTCAGAACACATAATACATGAAATCTCGAAGGACAGCAGCAGAAAGTCAGTTAAGAAGAGGAAATTGAGGCGACAGTTTACACGAGTTCACTAAGATTGATCAATAGACGATGGGGAAAACATTGCCTGATTTGGTGAGTTTTGACATTCAGAATCGTAGGGTCAGAATTTGGTGCAAACAACGTCACAGTATGAATCCGCCCTACCTTATATCAACAGTTGAGTCTGCTGGTGTTGGTGTAATGGTGTGCGTGATGTTTTCTTGGCACACACTGTGCTCCTTAGAACCACACAAGTGCTTAAAGCAACACAGAATCTGGATGGTGATATTGTATCAGTATCACAACATATTGATATTTTATTAAAGATACTCTGGGGCTCATCTCATGCACAACCATCCCAAGATAATGTTAGGTGAACTTACAGTAAATCAGCTCATGTCATGAGCTTCCCCATGAGTTGCTTCCCCAAGTGGAGGAATTTAAGTATCTCGGGATCTTGTTAATGAGTGAGTGGGGAGGAGAGTGGGAAGATTGACATATGGACTGGTGCTGTCATGGTGAAGAGAGAGCTGGGCATAAAAGTGAATCTGTTGATTTAATAGTCAATCTATGTACCAGCTTCACCTATGGTCACAAGATTTAGATGATGACCGAAAGAATGAGATCATCAATACAAATGGCGGAAATGAGCTTTCTCCAAAGGCTTGCTGGTCTCTCCCTTAGAGGTTGGATGACGAGTACAGTCTTTCAAAAGGGGTTCAGAGTATAACTGCTACTCTTCCACATCGAAAGGAGCCAGTTTAGGTGATTTAAGCATCTGACTAGGATGCCTCCAGGTCACGTCCTGGGTGAGGTATTCTGGGCATGTCCTCTCAGAAGGTGGCCCTGGCATAGACCCGGGGCATGCTGGAGAGACACGCTGCCTCAGCATTCCCCCGAGTAAGCTGGAGGAGGTGGCTGGGGAGAGGGAGCTCTGGGCTTTTCTTTTTAGACTGCTGCCTCCACAACCCAGTCCTGAATAAGCAGGAGGAGATGGATGCTAAATGTTGGTTGTGGGCTGTTTAGCACTGTTGCCTAATAGTAAGAAGGTCCGGGGTTAAAAACATGGATAGGGTGAGGTTAACTGATTATTCTAAATTGATCCTATGTGTGAGTGGTTGCCTGTCTCTGCGTTATCTCTGTGACAGATTGGTAACTTGTCCAGGGTGTACCCTGCCTCTTGCCCTGGATAAGTGGATTAGTAAGAAATTGGATGGATGGATGGTTGCTTTATTCATTTCTAATAGGTTTAACTGCAGTTTATACCTTTTCTGATGTGCTTCTTTGATAACCTTTTATATGCTCATTTATCAATTCCAGCACAATACAAGTAGCTCGCCAGCAGGGGGTGCTGTCTTAAAGGCAGCTGAACAAACTTCAGCCTTGTTTCTAAATGAAAAACATTTTCAGTTTGGTTCGATTCTAATGTGTTTTTAGCCCATTAATTATTCATCACATTGGTTTCTAGTCTCATGGCTCAGTAGGGGTCCACAACCAGGAGTGGTTTTAGACCCCTAGAGGTCTTCTAATTTATCTTAGTGTACGTAGCACAGCTGAAGAAAATTTGTTGACTGAGATGTATTTCACAGTTTTTAGATAAACATTTTAGATCAACTACTCCGGCGTAATGGTATACCCTGCTGTATCAAATCAGACGTAACAAATTATCCCAAGAACCCCAGGCTGCTTCTCCTTAAACGGTAGTACCAGCTGTTGACATTCAACAAGATCAGTCTCACTTGCCTGTGACTTGAAAAATGATGAACAATTCACTACAGTGTGTTTAGGCGCTCCAGTGTATGGCAATGACAGTATAGGGCACCGCTGAAAACAGATTAAGTTTCACTGGATGTGCGAGAAATCATGCTTCATCTCCTGGCGTTTAATGTTCTTGGTTCGCCTGCAGCGATATATGCTCGAAACTTTCCCACACTCTAAGCAACTTCTTTTTGTCCTTGCTATTGAGTTACTTGCCTTTGCAGGCGTCTTGCGCCACCACTTTCAATGCTCTCTGGAGTGTGTGCCAATTCAATCAACGCTGGGCCCCCCCAGTGGAATAAAGAGACACCAGTTTGTCATGTTAGCTTCCCTTCTCTTACCACAGAGTCAGTTGCCAGCATAGTGTTATTGCAGAGGGCGTTGGGACTGAGGGGTGTCTGTTATGGCTGATATCTGTCACAGCCATCCGTGGTAATGGAGAGGAATCTAATCACCTCACCACAGCCTCCTCTTCCTCCTCCAACCTGTGTTTAGAAATAGAACTGAGGCAGAGAAATAAGGGCACATCAATCATAAAAGGATTCTCCGGGGAGCCACTTGATGCTTACAACTCTGGCAGAACAACATCCAGCTTACTGGGGCTACCTCATTTTATCTCTGATGCACACGGTCTAATTTATGATTTTTCCTTTGCTCATTTGTCCTTCACTTTATTTCGACATGACTCAAGCTTTCTCACTCTTCTTTCCCTTTCTTCTCACAATCAAGTCACACCGTTCTCATCCTTCCATCTCCCCTTCCATCCCCGCTCCCAGCTCTCCCTCTCCTTTCTTCTCCTCGCTTCCAAATTTGCTTCACGCACACCTTCTGCCTAAGACTGATAACATCCCTGATGGAGTTCCTTTATTAGCCACCCACAGGCAGATTAACCAGAGCAATAATACACCAATCAACAGCAATTACGCACTGATAAGCCCAGGGAGATCTCTGCTGGGTGTGGGAAAGGATGTGGCATTTGTAGAGTGATTGGTTGTGTTTTAGTGCAGGATTAAAGGTTGTGTGTCTGTGCATACATTTACACGTGTCTTACAAGTATATTTAATTGAGCGCACTTTGTTTTTAGCCTGCAGTTTTAATCCCTTCATAGGGCATATTATTATGATCAGATGTGAAATCAGTCCTATTCTCAAGGTTCTTCTCAGGTGCTAATTGAAGCCATGACTAGGCAAGCTGTATTCTCATCTGTGCAGTTGCAAAGTTATTAATGAAAGCACGAGTGCTACAAACCAGCTGGATAAATAGGGGGTTTAAATCAATGTAGTATATCATTATTCTCCAAGTATACTGTTATGATTGAAGACATCCTTTCTCCCATCATTACACATTAAAACACTTCATTTGCAATGTTGGCAGTTGTTAGTTTTTGGACATCACAGCTTAAACAGCAGGCTGGCATTGTTATCGAACAGTTAAATGATGATGAAAATGAGCGGAAGCATAGATATGAGTCCCCCCCCCTCCCCCTCCCCGCAGGCATTCACACACAAGCCAAGTCTGATTTCAGCAACAACTGCATGGATTTAACCTGCCACCTTCCCGTCTGTTTTTCCGTGCACGCACAGAGACGCTTTCACATGCGTGCGTGCGCGCACCTGGATGAGCACAAACTTATGTGTTTGCTTTTGATACCAAACCAGAGAACCTCGGAGTCTGTTTACTGCTGGGCAGCTGGAAGGCTCACCAATCAAATCCAGATTTGCTTTCAGTAAACTTGGCGACCTGTGTGTGGACACAGCAGTTCGGTCCTCCTTTAGAAACAGCGATCCAGTGGACCTCTGATTATATTTTTTAAAATTTGCACTTTTATTCAGTCGCAGTGCAGCAGATATTGATTAGCTATGGTGCTAAATGTTTGCCACGCTGGTCTTCTGTAACCATGAGGCAGCTCTACTCGTGACCTCCAAAAGTTATTCCGACGGCACAAAATAAAAGACAATCACTTTATATTTCAAGCCTGAAATTAAATACATTTCCTGTGGGTCTCGGCTCTTGAATTATTTTGTAGGACTTATGGCTGTGTAAAGACAGTTTACGTACATGCATGGTAGACTAAAGTAGGTAGCCTCACATTCTTTTATATGTCACTGGAGATGCACTGTGAGGCTCCTGTCTCGCAGTCCAGTGACCTTAACACCTGTGATTGATATTGGAAAAGAGATGTATGTGTGCAGGCATGGCCTAGGTGGTGTGTGTGCGTGTGTGCTTGCGTGCATCAATGGTTAAGGTTAATTGAAGTTGTTAGAGTGAAAATGATTCCCTCAGGGGGGATGTAGCAGGTGGAGGCAATGGGTGGGTGCAGCAGTGGGTGACAGAGAGAGGGGTGAGATGGAGGAATAAAGAGAAAGGGGGGTGGGGTCAAAGGGATTGCTCGTCCCCTCCAGTGCTAAGAGGCAGTGATACATGAGGATGGAGAGACGATTTGATTCATCTAAAGGTCAGATTTGCCTGTTCGTCCCTCCATCTGACCTCTCACCCATCACTGTTTTTGTCTTAGATCTCCTTGTGTTTCTCCTATTCGTCAGGAAACTGGGCCCAAATGAGTCTTTTTCACGTATTCATCTGCCCCGCAGCCTTAACTAAAGCAGCCCTCCTTTTCTCATCCTGTCTCACACATCCCTCTATATCTCTTGTTCTGTCTGTCTGTCCCCTCCTGTGGCCTTTCCCCTCTCCTCCCATACTAGCCTTCATTTCACAGATGACAGGTTGGCTGACTGTAATCCAACAGATGCTGGGGCGGGAAGGCCTGACCAACTGTTTTAACTCCAATCAGCTTTTATTGCTCTCCAGAGGAGCCCCACACAACCCCCTGCCAGCCTGACATTTCAGAGAGGAGGAGAGTAAAGGCAAAAAGTAGGAGAGAGAAGAGTAGCTGTACCCTGTGTATCTGTATGCACATGTGTGACTATGCGTGTGTGATGATAAAGGTAGGGGGCTGATGGAGAAAAAGGGTGACAGCCATTACCCTCTGTGCCTGGTGTGGAGCCAAACTGCTGGTCTCAATCAACTTAGACACATCTGTTTGTGTGTGTGTGTGAAACAGTGAGAGTTCAGCGTCAGCAGGGATGGAGATGTCGCTGGTAATACATCTGCCACCAATGCCCGCTCCCGACAGCGTGAGCCACCCCTGCATCGCCCACGTCTGTCGCCTCCTTCCTGTTCTCCATCCATCTCTGCAGCCCACCTACATTCCACGCCCTGAGCCCCACTCTATCCCTCCCATAAAGACAAAGGAAGTGGAGAGTTGTAGCAGTATGACTTTGAAGCTTTTGTTGCTTGTGTCATGTGAGCAGTGACCGATCTAAATTGCTATATTTGAAGGCACACTAAATGTCACCGTAATGCGCAGTTACTATGAAAGGGGCTGCATGTTTAGCACACTGAGGAAGCAACAGGATGGTTTTTCTGATTGGTAAAACAATGAAAACAGCAAATAGAAAGCACTTAGATGTAGAAGTGTAGAAAGTGCTTGTATGAATTTGTGCATGAATGGGTGAATGAAGATGTGTTGTATAAAGTGCCGTGAGTGCGTAAGTAGAGTAGAAAAGCACCGTATAAGAACCAGTCCATTTACCATGATCATCTGTAAGAGTTTATGTTATTGACATACAACTCCAGTGAAAACTAAAAAACAATTGGTAATGGCATAGACGTGGACATAAGTGTAATCACCAATGCTTTTAGTGCTGATGCATTTATCCTCTGGTAAACTAGTTATGTTGACTGCAAATGGGATACGTCACTGTTTGTGAAGGAATGGCTAAAGTGAATGAAAAAAATTAATTAAAAAGTGTATTTACTAAACCACAGACGTGTAAATGACACATCTACAAATTCGGTTCCACTAAAAAGCACAATAGCAGACACCAAGAAGCAATTGAGTATTTGATATAATGGCACCTTTGTTTATTGGAGGATTGGTCGGGTTTTACTGCTCTCTGTAGAAGTGTGCACCACTTGAACTCTGCAGTCTGACCTGCAGGCAATTAAAACCAGTGAAAGCCTGAGAAAGATTTATTATTGGGGGCGGGGGGGGGGGGGGCCTTCCCCTTCCAAAAACCTTTTTTTGGTGTTCCCC
>VOQJ01040526.1:31514-46480 GCA_015052665.1 Apistogramma diplotaenia | reverse complement strand
TGGATTAACTCTAAGCTTACGAGCCTGCATCAGTTTGTTGGAAGATGTAATTACACACTAATCAATGTTTATTTATGAGGATATTTTTTCCATTACATACCCTAAAAATATCACTGACTGCACCTTTAAGTGGAATTTACACTTTGCAAACTCTACATAGTTACTTATGTCAGGTGACCCTGAATAGGCCTAGCCTGCTGGGGGGTTCCCATGATGCACTGAGTGTTTCTTTTCATTCACTTATTTTTACTCTGTTTAAACCATATTGTGCATTTCCTCATTACTTATTAATAACCCCTCTCTCTCTTCCACAGCATGTCTTTTGTCCCGTCTCTCTCTCTCCTCAGCCCCAACCGGTCACAGCAGATGACTGCCCCTCCCTGAGCCTGGTTCTGCTGGAGGTTCCTTCCTGTTTAAAGGGAGTTTTTCCTTCCCACTGTCACCAAGTGTTTGCTCATAGGGGGTCGTTTTGATTGTTGGTTTTACTCTGTAATTATTGTAAGGTCTTTACCTTACAATAAAAAGCACCTTGAGGCGACAGTTTGTTGTGATTTGGCGCTGTATAAATAAAATTGAATTGAATTATGTGTACCCCCTTAGAAATGGAACTGTATCAGCAGGATAATTTTTTGCAGAGCCACAGATTATTTTGCTCAAAAATTGCTTAAAAGTGGTGCTTTTATAGTAAGGTTTAATGTCTATTGATGCCTTGGAGGTTCTGTGTGAATGTATAATTTTATATGCTTACCAAAATCAAACAAAGATAAATAATAACTGTGGATAATAGCCTGCACTGACTGTGGATTTTGACAGCGTGAAGTACAAATCTGTGCAAGTTTCCCCTGAAAAAGCATGAAAAAAGTCTCTCCTCTAACGCTGTTGACACATTAAGTTTTATTGCATTCTCGAAGCTTTATTAATTATATATCTATCTGACTATAAAAGTATAGTTAAAAAGACATAAAAGCTGTTTTTTTTTTCCTTGACAGATCACCTGCAGGGGGAGAAATAACAGCACATTTTGAAGCACACCTCCAGTTTCCTGTCAGCAGAGCTGTTTTCAGATGCTTTAAAGTGTCTCTTTGGAAACCTAATGTGATGTACTGCTCAGAAGGTAACAATGAGCACAACTACACTGTGGATTTTTAAACTAATGTTTACCTACATGAAACAGCGGGGAATAACATTGTGTTACCAATGAGAAGCATGAAAAAGACTTGAATGCTGAATAATGATCAATTCCATGTTGCTCCTGCTGGGGTTTTATTGATGCATATTCATACACGTTTGTCTTTAGCTGCAAAATATTTGGCTTGATGAATAATTGTCTCAGATCCTGCAGGCTCAGCCCAGTGCTCTGACTCAGCAAGTTATAAAGCAAACAAGGTACGAGGCTATTCATCTGTCAATGGTGCAAGTAAAAATAATCAAATCCCTTAACCTCCTTAGAAGGCGTGTAATCACATCATACCTCGATGATTTCCAGCATCTCCACTCGTGTGATTTTGCCGTCTCCGTCCAGGTCGTACATGTTGAAGGCCCAGTTGAGCTTCTGCTCAAAACTGCCCCGTGAAGTGATGGAGAGTGCGCAGATGAACTCTCTGAAGTCGATGGTGCCATCACCGTTCTTGTCGAAGGTCCTGAAGGCGTGCTGGGCAAACTTGGATGCGTCGCCATAAGGGAAGAACTGGAAAGAGAAAAGGGTGCACACGTTGGTACATGTTTCTATGATTCAGTCAGCTGAAGCCATAGAGCCTTTAGATAACGTTTCATGAATAAAACTTCTTGTGTTTCTCACGTAAGTGGCCAAATAATGAAAACAGATGGTGTCACTTGGGGAGATAATGACAAAGAAGCGCTTGCATTTACCATCAGCAGGCACTGATTAGCTTAGGTAGCTAAATGAACTTCGATTTTCAATTCCAACCCAGTGTTTTGGAGGCTCCACCTTTGCAAATGTTCTCATTAGCTCCACCTAGTACGCTGATCGTTTCAGGTTGTCTGTTTGGTAGCAGGATTACTGAAAAAGATTTCCCTGAAAATTTAAAAGAAGCCGTCCTCGGCTGAACTTCTGAAGCTGATCTGAATCTAGATCCAGGCATTTGTGGAGGGATTCTTCAACAAAAAGTTTGCCCCATTTATTTAGAAATGTTTAAATTGATATAAGAAAAGATCCCGATATGCTTCTGGAGGTTTGCAGTCTTGTATTGCTGTTGTTGTTATGTATTTTGATGTTTAGCTTTGTACATAAATCCATACTGTAGAGATGTAACGGACAGCTGTGACTTCAAAACGCTGCGAGGCCACAGTCTTTTCTTAAATTCTACTTCCAAAACAGGCAACAACAATTACACACTCGTCTCTATTGATTCCCGAAGGTGAAGCTGTTCTTACCCTTGGGAAATCAATGACAGGATCTCTGACACATTACAACTAGGAGCTGGTAGAACAACTCTGTAGCTCCGAGAGACGTTCACACACCGGATGCATCCTGACACGTGTGACTTTAATATGGTTCAAAGTTACATGACCTTCTCCCGCACGACTGCACTTTGCAGGATTTCCCTGCTGTGTCTGTGTGCACGATCTGATAAAGGTATAACAACACCACCGTGGGTGTCACCGTGACGATGAATTGCAAATGTTGAACATTGTTGCAAAAAAGTGATTTTACTCAACTTTGCTGTGTTTTTGTCCACCGGAGCCTAATTACACAGCCCGTCAAACACAGTTTGGTAAAGGCAAAGCATCAATGTCTTTACCCAGCTGAAGCGATCCGGTATCATTACTGCGCACCTGTACTATCTGCACACAAGGGCAGAGATTAATGCAGTAACTGCGTGGATGGCTACTGGGCCCCCACTCGGCTTTTCATCATGTACCGTAAACCACCAAGCCTGTGGGTGGCTGCGAGAAGCTGAGCGATTCATTAGATGTAACCTTCCATTTGACCTCCCCGGTAAAAAGTCTGGGTCGATGGTTAATCTGAGCCGAGCGAGGCTGCTCCCTGAGCACTTGTGTACAACAGAAAAGGGTGGAGCAGTTCAATCTCCATCCAACAATTCAAACAAGATATTCCATGTTGTCTTATTATTTTTGCAGCTGTTTGTTTGTGATTAGGTGCTTATAAACTGTAGACTGAACATGCAAACTATAAGCAAAGAAAAAAATCTCTGTCGTTTTCATGTGCTCACAGCCGACAACCACCGCAGGAACACATTTGTTAAATAAAAGCAGGCACCTTCACCATCTAATTTATCCGGAAATGTCACGACATCCTGCTTGTAGTGACATTTGCAGAACTATTCAACGAGTAGCTGAGTTGAAATATGCTTTTTGATGATTTCCACAATCACATTTCGCTCAGAGCCCCTATTGCCAAAAGAAGATTCATATTTCCTTCTGCACTAATTTATATTTAACAGCATGGATTCGTTGTTGGACCTCCCCAGCAGTAAGACCCCAGCACAGCACAGAGATATTAAAGATGTGACATCAATTAAGTCCAATGCATCATGGAAAGCTTGTTTTATACAGTGGTATTTTAAAAAATATCAAATACAGCAGCATTAGATGAGCTTCATGACCAAAACAGACCAGTTTCAGCGGCTGTAGGCAAGGGAGAGCACCTGTCAATCATTATTCCTGAGGGGCAGAGGGGCATTTAAGGATGCTTCCCAGTATTGGACTCTTGAGGGCCAAGCGACTAGACAGGTGATTGACAGGTTCTGTCCCTCTCCAACAGCCTATTACATCAGACACGAGCAGCACATGTTTGACGAAACCCTCGCACAGCCTGTCTGCTCCAAATCCAACACGACAGCTCGACTCATTTGCAAATTTTCTCTTATATTCCCAAAGCAGTCCAACCAAGTGTGTTTTTCAGTGTTCAATGAAAAATCGGCTGTTAAAATCTGTTTTCAGCTACTTTCAAGATTGTTTCAGAAGTTTCCGGAGATGCTGGGCTGTGCCTTGGTTGTATAAATTAGGCTAGCACTCGACTTCAGGCAAACGAGGAGCGAGAAACCGTGTTTAACTCTAGACCGCCGACGTGATGCTGTTACGAAGCTTGTGAGTGCTCTAGGGTTAAAAGCCAATGTGACATTATCAGAATGCATTGCATGGCTGAGTGAATAGATTGAACTGGAAGTGTGGAAGCGACTGAAGCTGAAAACATCTCTGGCAGACTCAGGTGATGAGCACAGATCCAGAAACATTCATCGGGTGTTGTGCTTGAATCCACCTGTTGACTATAAGTTCTATATTAACTCTTCTTCTAGTTCCAGTTGTGGTCTCCACCGACAGCTGAGAACCATATCAGGCTAACTGGCTGCTAAATGCTGCATTATGCAAATGTTAGCTAGCTAGTTGCTAACTTTATCTGCATGCAATTAGTTCCTGAGTAGCTAGGGTACAGCGTGTTCATGTTAAGTTTAGAAATGATGTTTATGAGAGTGGTATGTTATTTTTGTGTGTATGTACACACACACACACAATGTATTATGTATCTAGATGCACATACAAATGTGTATATATGTTATCAACTGGAGCAACTTCCTCCAAAAAATGAGCCCAAACCTTCAAAGCAGTTAACAGTCTGCTGCAGTTTCTGCAGCTAGTAATCACGGACACGTGTACTTTTGTTTCAGGCGGTAAGACTGCTCTACAATATGTCCTTGCCCATGTGTGCAGCACACAGCCTCGTCATACGCAGATAAAGCATGCTGCCCCATCCTCTACTAGACTAACAACCCAGCACGCACAAACTGTCTGCAATCAAGACTGGGGGAGGAGAGTAGAGGCTGTGAATCCTAATGGGAAAACACAGTGCGGTGAACTGCAGATTTAAAAAATGTATAGCGAGAGAGCGATGAGGAGTGAAATGATGGAGAGAACGGGTTAGACGGTGTTAGCTCGGGTTGTAAAAGCTGCCCATCTGCAATGAGGTCCCGCCCATATACATTTTGCTGCAGTAGCAAGCTGATCAGACTGCAGTGGGAAGTTAAGAGAAGTTCAGAAGAGAAAAGATATGTGGGGGAGGAGGGTGTCAGCGGGCACAGAGATGAGAAGAGACAGAAGACTGAAAAAAAATGGATGAAGACTAAAATGAGCATGACAACGTGTGAGAGGGAGAGTGACAGAGATAGAGCTTAGACCCATGATCCAGGGCCTTATCTGCCCTTTCAGAGGAGCCACACTAATGTGAGGATGGAAGTCCCCTCGGGACAGAGACAGCCAGCGTGAGGCTGCTTGGATGCATGGGACGCTTTGTACACAAATGCAAAGTGGCTTCCTTCCCACAAGCGCTGCCTCCTTCCCCCCGTATGGTTCTGCCTCAGCTCATCTGCCCGACCCCAGAGGAACGGGAGGAGGCACGTGGACGGACGCGACAACGAGGGAAGAGCCGAGGAGGAGGGGGGAGAGGAAAGGTGTCGGGGAAGAGATGTGGCAGAGATATTTAAGGGGTGGGAGGGGAGAGAGAAAGCCACTGCAGTTCCCCAACAATCTGGCAAGTTATGAAACAGTTACGTAAAAAACGGAGAGAAGAGTAAAAAGAGCAACCGGAGGAAAACACGGAGGAAAACAGAGCATTCACTAGATGGCATGCAGTTACAATTTAACAACCAGAAATGACCCTGTCAGAATCTGAAGTGACTGTTTCCTCGACTTTACAGCTACGGATATTAGGCCGTTAACATCTCCATTAAGTCTCGCTCTTCCCCTGATCTGGCACCCATTTGCTGTTATAGCTGTTTGATATGGCCGTATGCAGTCGGCCATCAAAGCACAGGCTCGGCGCCAGACCCTTTCTGTCCGCTCAGCGAAGGGCCAGGCGGACAGGCACAGCTGGCTTAATAAAGGCTAATGTCGCAATGTTTGTGCGTGTCAGTGAGTGTGGCAAGGCCTATTCTGCAGAACAAGCGCACACCGCCGCTAACATGCTGCTGGTGAATGGAACATTAAAGCCTTTATAATCAGCCCGCAAGCTGGCAACTGGTGCTGATCCAAAAGCCAGGAGGAGGAAAGCCAGAGAGGGGGATGGGAAGAGGGGATGCTGAGAGAGGCACAGAGAGGAAGCGAGTGTGGGAGAGAAGCTGTGGACGTGAGAGAGAAAGACACTTCGCTCGTCACACTTAACCGAAGGCCATTTCACACTGACAGAACACTGAACGACTGCAAGATCACGGAGCAGATGAATATTGCAGCTCAAAAGCCCTGTGAAACTGCACACGCAAAGTGATTCAGCCCTCAAATGAGCTCATCAGTAACAAGCGGCAAATCACTTCTGTTTGATTCCAAAATAACTTCAGTCAGGTAGCAGCCAGCGTTTGATCCACGGTCCTCTGCAGCCGAACTCCCCGCGCCGCCGGCTCTTCAGATAAGAGTTAAGCTGGTCGGAGATCTTGCAGCTTAAAAGCTTTGAGCGACGAGATGGTAAACGTCAGTATTTAAATGCGGTGAAGATATTATATTTACTGTCCTGCAAGACGTGAGTGAAAGCTGTGGAAAACGATCGAAAGAACACCTTCATTATCTACTCAAATGTCAGAGTAGGTGGGAGAACATAAAATACTATCAACACTTTATCATGACAGCATCGTACTGTATCCTACTCTGTGAGTCCAGCCAGTTCAAAGCATCTATTGCACTGGATTCTTTCACAACTTACATTTTATTTTCTTCCTCACCAAAACTGACACAGATGATCTTTGGATATCTCAGCCAACCTACCTGATGGGTTTGAGATTTTAGATACTATTTCCCTGCTGAAACCAACTGCAACTGACACCAAAGCAGCAGAACAGGAAGTGAGAGCACATCTAGGTAACCGTTTTCAAGAACATGCAAACTCCACAGAGAAAGCTCCTGGCCAAGGTGGGTTTGAACTTAGACTTTCTTGCTGTGAGGCAACAGTACTAACCACCTCACCTCTGTGCCGCCTGCACTGTCTGCCATGGCGTCTCTTTTTCATAGGTGCATCAGAGATGTTACCCAGTGAGCAGTGACATATACATAGACTTCAAAAAATGGAGCAGCTGCTGTCGATATAACTAGCAGTTAAAAAAAAAGCTTTGCTACATTTTAACAAAGCTGAACGCAGCCTCGATGCGTCAGCTGTTCTGAAGTTGTCCACTGGTGGGCGCTGCAGTCAGCAAAAACAAGCTTTTCCTAGCAGAGCTCACAACCTCGCTTTCCTTCGGATCAGATATTCTAGGATGGCAACATTTGGTGCTGAAACATTTTACCTCTCACTGACGATTTTAGTTTTGTTTTCCTTTTTTAACTATACTTTTTGGACTACCTTAATGACAGTCAATGAAGACGTTAGACCACCTGGGTGCAGGAGTGTGAATGCACTAATAGCAAGTGCACATATGGAAATATACCAACACATATTACTGACCAAACAGGAGCGAGTCACAGTGCACAGTGAGGAAACTCTAAATGCAAACAAATTCAATGACTATTGATGAAAGCAAATCATAAACAATACATCAATGAATTATGTGCTGAAGTACTGTATATTAAAAAAACTGGCATGAACATTGAAAAACTGCTTCTTTTATGTTGTTTTCACAAATGAAAAAGGCTCATTCAGGAATGTCTATTTGCTCCACGGGTCGTTTTTGCTGATTTTTACTTCATAAAACCTCATGTGAAATGTCTGCAAACCTTTAACCTCGCCTAACAAAGCCAGTAGATGAGCTGCTCGATAAGCTGCAGTCCTGTGCAAATACTAAACCACACACACTCCCAGAAAATGACCTTATGCATTACCATTCATGCACTCAGAGTCCCACAGTTCTGGACTGGGACTGTTTTCATCATACAGACACACATGCAACAGAGCTCACGGCATGTTCAATATCCTTCTGCCCGACGGAGAAATGTTATCACTACCTGCAGGAATACTGCCAGAAGAAAAAAATGAATCCATCCCCGTGAACTGCTTAGAGGCCACTAAAACTGGAATATCAGGGAATGAAACACAACAGGGAAACAATAACAATAAATCAGACTAATAAACAGAGTAAGAATTTATGATCTAATGCTAATGCTGTGGCACAGCTTCCACGCAGCCCCCAAGGTCAAGGTCTCCTTGCATAAGAGCCCTGCAGGACGCTCTGTTCTGCCTCTCTGTTATTATCAAAGCACATTTGCTATTGGCTGTTCATCTCTCCAGTATACAAACACAGGTTGTAGAGGTCAGTCCGAGCCTGTGGTCCGCCCTTCAAAGCGCTCGAGGTCTGTAATGACGAGGCTTTAGCTTTGACATGTTTCGTATGGTTTCCATCATTCATAATGCCTCATGTTTCATGCATTCCACTGCTTGCAGCGTGAGGCCAGGAAAGCCCCAGCCTCGTTTTGCTCCGTGGCTGTTTACATTGCTACGCCACCGGAGGTACTGCTGCATCAAGCAGGATGCACAGGCTGGAGAGGGAGAGGGAACGCCTGCATAATCAATAAGGGAGGGGGGTATTTACAGTGTGTCTGCTTGTGCGTGTGCGTCTGCATGAGAGAGCTGCCGTCTCCGTGCGCTCTTACATAAACCCTCCGCGACATGCCAGGAAGCTCCAGAAACCGAGCCAGTGCAAATCTGTATCTGCTCCTGCTTCCAAGCCCCCAGGGTTCAAACACATGAAAAATAAATAAAAACACACACAATCCACTTTGCTCCAGAAAAGACATTTAATCACACTCTCAGGTGGGTGTTGGCTTTACCAATGCTAAAAAGGGAGAACTGCTTCATTTCAAACAATAGTCTCCCAATGTGATTTTTATTGTTGTGGTGGGATCTAACATTCCCAACATTCAACTTCCACACCCGGGCACAAGACAAGGAAATGTGTATCTTTACTACAACAGCATATTAGGTACATTGGGAAAAACCTAACAGAGCACAGATAAAGGCAAGATTCCAAGAAAAACACAAGGAATTCTTTTAGCTTGAACTCACTGATTTTTATATTCTCGGAGATGTAAACTGACGAGAATAAATGATATTATGAAGTCATAAATTCAGAAGGAAAAATGCACTAGAACTAAATAATTTGTGATTTCTATTCTCAAAATGCAAAACTTAAATCTCAGAAGACATTTTTTTCTTGTAAATTTAAGCTGTACTCTGTTCTCTGAATATTAACTCCTCAAACCTCCTTTTCACTACCATAACCCTCAAACATCATTGTATTTAGACTCAGGTACAATCACGGTGAAACTTACTAAAAGCTGACTAAAGACGAGTCCGCATTTCTGTGCCTTTGGGTGGGGAATTATCTGCTCTGCACCCACTACCTGCAGTCACTATAAGCTGACAGTCTCCCATGAAACAACATGTTCTGGCCTCTCTGTAAAACAACTAAAAGCTGTTCAAACAGTGTTTGCTGTAGTATTAAACCGCACGTGCTGTTACCATGGCAGCCAGGGCAGCTGCCAAATCAACCAGGACTGCAATTTTAGGATTACAATTTTAAGGTGAGTAAACAAATTGGTTTTAAGGAGGAATTTAATAAACACATTTTAAAATGTGACAGGCTTTTCATGGAATCTGGTTTGCTCGAGACATGAGGGATTAAGCTTTAACAAAGACTTTGAACCAAAAAAAAAGACACTTCGTGGAACCATAAAACAAGTCTAACTAGTGCCGGTTATGACACCACATAGAAATGATATTAAAGCCTGCTTTGAAAAGCTGGAGAGACGCCCTGCTGCAGTCCAGGAATCGTCCTTAAAAGCCAATTCCTGGACTGCACACCATCATTCAGCTTGTGCTCTGAGAGGAATTTGGCACGAACGCGTCTCTAACCCTGGTTATCGGTGGTTACAAAACACCCATCTGGCAGCAGTAACTCTGCATGAGGAGTGTAAATGACAGCACAACAGCAGATGGCACTATTGAGTGTGGAAGCATATTTCATGCCTCAGGGGGAGAGTGAGGAGAATAGTTATTGGCAGGAAAGAATGAACAAATCCAGATTCACAGATTGAACTGTTCATTCTGACATCAAAAGTGGCTAAAAAAAAAAAGTATGAGTCTGGCCACATGCCACCATTATCCTGCCTTTTCATCCACGTCTCTGACCGGATACAGAGAAAGCATCTAAGGGGTGCAGGAAGCAGCGCGACTCACTGCTGGCTGCCAGATTTGGCAGGTAGACCCAAGGGCTACCCTCCGCTCCTTGTGACGTAGTTCAAAGTGGAGCAAGAACAACAGCGCAGAAATAAAAGCACAGCTTGCTTGTTTTTATCTTCCCGTGCCAGTGGTGGCTAGTCTTTTAAGTGCTTGGCAGATAAATCCACAGCAGCTTGCGCATTTTTGACGCCACCTTTTAAAAAGCTCATGATCGAGCTTCTCCTACTCAGCCGGGGCCACGAGGCAGCGGAAGAAAAGAAAAAAAGAGGGAAGAAAGTGAGATGTAGCAGTATGAGGGGTGGTGGGGGGGAGGAGTATGAGGGGTGGGGGGGGGGCTGGGGAGGGGGGAATACCACATAGCAAAAAGAGAAAAAAAACCAAAACAAAAAACCATCCTATGAGTTCTCTCTGGATGTCTGCAGCATGCTTCATTACTTACATAGTGCTTCCATTTTACATGACTCATCAAACCTCCTTGGCTTTTTCCTCCTCAGGCATGAATTTATTATTCATGACTGCTCAGTCATGACCGAGTCTGTGCACGTGTGCACACAGGAAAAAGCCCGTTCCTGAATCTGCATGCTGATGGGTTTGTAGCCCCTGCTGCCACTCTGTTATTTCCATCTGACTTAGAGAGTGCTAAAACACCCACAAGATGTCTTAGTGGCTTCTGTCGTCTCCCCCAGTATGCGCTTATTTATAAAAGTCAAGGATGTAATTTTAATGTGCGTTCGTTCTCACCCTGAGGTAAACCTAGCTGCATTCTCACGGCTCAGGACCCGAGAGTAACAGACGAATCTGCAACCTATTTTAAGAGCACCTGCATCACCGGTGCTGCCAGCTGACTGCTCTAATTTTTAGCAATCAGCTGTGCTCTGATTTGATGTGTTATGTGCTGCAGTGTTGCAATTAAATGAACAGCAGCACCCTTCTCGTCTCTCGTTCTCTCAGTCCACTTTCACAGGCATGAGCATCCCGCCTGCTCTCTGGTGACTGAGCTTGCTTGGAGGGGAACCAGTCTGTCTGGCACTAAAAGCTCACTTCACCTTTCCCTGGATTTCAGTTATGTTTGCAAGAGCAAATGCATTCAGATATTTACACTCACTGGCCTCTAGGTCAGCCAATCACATGGCAGCAACTCAGTGCATTTAGGTTCAATCAGAATGGGGAAGAAAAGTGATTTAAGTCCCTTTTGGTGCCAGACGGGCTGGTCTGATGTGCTTCAGATGCTGCTGAAGCACAGTGGGTTTACAGAGAACGGTCCAACAAAATGAAATAAGTGTCAGTTCTCTCAGCAAAAATGCCTTGTTGATGTCAGAGGTCAGAATGCTTCAAGCTGACAGGAAGGCAACAGTAACTCAAATAGCCACACATTCTAACCAGTGTATGCAGAAGAGCATCTCAGAATTTGGTGTAAACAGCATCCTGCCTCGCATCAATGGTGCAGACTGTTGCTTAGCACACTTTGGGCCTCAACGGAGCATCATTTAAATACCACAGCCTAGCTGAGTATTGTTGCTGAGCTCACAGCGTGCCAAACTTCTGATGGCTGCTTCCAGCAGGAGAGCACCAAGCTCCAGTCATCTCAGACTGCTTCCTTGAACATGGTGATGCGTTCACTGTACTCAGATGTGCCTCAATGAGCAGAACCTTACAAATCTGCAGCATGTCATGTATGTGTGGATTATCACACATATTCTACTAGAGTAGCTTTGCATAGTTCACAGAGTTCAGAGTGCATAGTTCAGGTTCTGGCCTGAATAATCCAGTTCTTCTTAGTCTATTTACTTATGTAACTTATGTTATATGTTTACCAGGTTCTGAGTTAGTACTGAGAAGTGGGCTTTATGGGTATTTATACATGATATTCTACCACGCGTAAAACTGCCGTCACAGCAGTTGGAATCTGTTCAGATTAGCTTCCATAATTAAATGCTTTTGATCAGCTGTATTTGGAAAAACAATCTCCCTGTGTAACTTCATTCTGGGAATCTGCTCGCTATATTATCTGACACAGCGTACCCACGGGGAATGAAATTCAGATGCTGCTGATTAAGAGACCCTCACTGCATAACCACAATTTTACTAATGTGTTTATCTTACTGCTCAAATCATATAGATGCAATTACGGCACAAACTGAAGCATGACATGAGCCATAATGTTGTTAGTATCATTTTGTGACAGAACAAAGCCTTTGGCGCTCATCATTGTAATGGTTTCACTTTCATAATGGCGCCCATTTTCTTGTCCTTCAGATCTGGGAACAGATTCACTCTGGTCCAGCAGTCATGATAGAAGCACAACAGAAAGCTGGGTCAACAAGAACAGATAACAAGATAGTAATGAATAAAATCTGAACCAAAACAGCCCCGTGGGCTTTAACAGCAGGCGCTGGTCTTCAGTACCATAGCTCACTTTGAGGGTCTAAACTAATACTGAACACAACAGGCTGTGACAAAATATAAGTGTTATTGTGCTTTTGGTGAATGGGCCCACTGCTTCAAGGCAGGAAGGAGAAACAAAGCAAGCAAATCAACTCTGATCCCTGAATACATGGACAAGCATAAAACTATCCCAAATGAATAGGTACGATTAGAGCTGCAACTATTAATTATTTTAGTAATGGAGTAGTATTTAGTATCGATTACTCAAGAAATACTTTTGTCTTATTAACAGTTCATTTACATATTTTATCTTCTGTAGCTCTACTGCAGTTTTTCTCTGTGTGAAGCAAACAGCGGTGGATGGAGCAGCTACAAAGCTCTCTTCTCTTCCCGCTGCTGATCAGGTGGTTGATGAAGGACCTCCAGGTGTGTCCCAGTAAAGGTTTTGATGGAGGTTACAGGAAAAAAAGCGCTGCTGCTTTGGACGCTAGAAAAATGTTTCCTCTCGCTCCACCATCTCTATAGCGGCTCCGCCTCTTTGTGTTTGCTGCACGCGTGCAGACAGACCGCATGTAAAACAGCTGCTGTTGTGTTTTTGTTGATGCTTTTGGTTAATGCTTTGTACTCACACTCGTCCTCCTAAATTCATTTCTATTGCAGATCTCTTTTTAGTTATTAATCGGGGGTGGTGGTTGGTTCCTGTGATTACCAAACCATCACTAGTGCTCATGGCAGCGTGCTGGCAAACTGTTGTGATAGCGATCCGTTCCAGTAGGTAACAGCTCAAATTCTTAGCACAGCGAGCACCACACACACACACACACACACACACCTACCCACACCCACACACATACAGAGCAGTGGAGGTGTGGAAAAACGTGTCAGCGATGATCCACTCAGTGTAATTTTTTTCCCAAATGATGGAAATCTGCAGCAACGGAGAACTTTAATGCTGCTAATGTAGATGAAACGCTCCACTTACACGGAGACACCTGGACGCTGCACAGTTTCAACGAGGCATCGAACAACACATTTGTGTCGAGGCTTTTTTACTCGGGGAATCGCTGCAGCCCTGGGTTAGTGTTGACAGTTTCCTATGAAGGAATACTTTCAGATTTTTTAAACTTCTTGCTAAGAATTAGATAAAAAGATTGCTGCTCTGATAGTTTGGTACCAAATGTAAGGAAAGAGCCAGAAGACAGCCTAGCTAAGGATAAAGGCTTTAAATCTGCCTACAAGAACTTCAATCAGTTTTCAGGAAGTCAGTGGTCAGTCAGGAAACAGTTCCAGCTCTAAAACCCATTCATCCATCCATCCATCCATCCATCCATCCATCCATCCATCCACCTGTCTTCATCCACTTATCTAATTCTTAAATAACTGCCATTGATTTATAAATGCAGACAGATGTACAGTAAATGGCACGTTTCTGCTCTACTTTGAGCCTTCAAAGCGCATTATACAACATACGTCATTCATCCATTCACACATGCACTTCTTTCTATGGATAAATGCTTCCTATCTAACATCCACACACATTTATACTGACGGTTGCATCAGAGCATCAGATCAGTGTCTCGCCCGAGGATACTGTGGCATGCAGCCAGGGATCAAAACACCAATGTTCCGATTAGCAGGTGACCTGAACTACCCCCTGAGCTACAGCCACCTCAGCAGCACGTATCAGGAGAGCACAGCTCATCTGTGGTGCATCGCTTTCCAACAACGCTCACCTCAACTGGCCGGCAGCTGGTTGAATTCTGGTTATAGAACATCGATGTAATTTTGCCGTCCTGCAGCAGCTACGCCCACTTATGAAAACATTTCTGAATTTCAAACCTCTGAGGTTCTGGCTGGACTCTGGATGAATGTAGTTAATGAGAATTTCAGTTTAATATGAATTTGTGTGTGTGG
Source organism: Apistogramma diplotaenia (assembly GCA_015052665.1). Classification (NCBI taxonomy): domain Eukaryota; kingdom Metazoa; phylum Chordata; class Actinopteri; order Cichliformes; family Cichlidae; genus Apistogramma; species Apistogramma diplotaenia. Next base: position 32,046 of record VOQJ01040526.1, on the reverse strand, counting down.
CTACACCAGAACCAAGTGTAAGTTAAATACTGGTTTTATTTTTACATTTTACTGTAAATCATACAACGGTAAATCAAGCCAGCTCTAAGAATTCAATAATAGAGGTGGCAATGAGTATAACTGGTCCCCTTTAACAATATTTATATTTGTTATTGTACAATTTTACAATCCTAAAAGTTAACAATGCACATCTTTTTCTATTTCCAAAGATTTCTTAGCCTGTGCAGTTAAGATTACATTATAGTTTTTCTATGCACAGGCTTCGTCTACATGAAAGTCAGGGATCAGACTGATCGGGATTCAGTGTCTCCCTCATGGGTGGAAGCTTGCTGACATGGCAGCTTGAACTCTTGTTAACCAGTTGAAGGTCATTCTCGCTGCCACCCGGCTGCACCGCGGGATTTAACCCAGCACCTTGAGACTAATAGCCTTGTTCAGCACTCATCTGTGATAGAGGATGTGCCGGCGCGCGGCTCAGCCTGAATATAACCCCCCCCCCCCCCCCTCCAGTCCGCCAACACCACATTATTTT
>VOQJ01040526.1:14400-25028 GCA_015052665.1 Apistogramma diplotaenia | reverse complement strand
CCCGCCCCCCCCCGGAAAACCAAAGGCCCCCCCCCCCCCCGCCCCCCCCCCCCCACCCCCCACGCACCACGCACCACCCAGGAACAATCTGTCCTGTTAATGTGCAGCCCGTTTTCCCACTTATCAGCCCTCTGGATTTAAATAAAGCTGTACCACTGATACGCTGTTGCCTGGAAACACAATAGGATGCATCAATAATACCAATAAGACCCTTTAAACGGGAGCCATGTTGCCCCTTTTGTGCGAGTGCAAATTTTCCTGCCACCGCTCCCTTTGTGAGGTCGTAGGGAGCGGTAAAGAGATTTTAGGTGGGTTTCTTTTGTGCCTATATCCTTCTGTCAGGTCTGCCAACTCCCCCTTATTTCCCAGGAGCTCGGGTTATTTCTGCGCTATAATTTTCAAAAGATTTTGGTGCCTTTCAGCAGACTCTAATGGAACAACTGATCCAAATGGAAAATGTCATTTCTGGTGCTGACAGACGCTCTTTGTTCAGATTCTTTTCTTCAAGAACACATCCACTCATTTCAGATTTTTTTTTGTTTATGTTTTTTTTTTACAACTGGCCTCAGCTGATGCAGATGATGGCATTTAGAGGAAGTGCACCAATGACCTCACTGCCAAGACGTGTCTTACATAACGGCAGCTCCCTCTGGTTAAGAAGCACTTCCTGGCACTCCTGATGAAAGATTAATGCCTATTCTTACTCGCACTCAGAGTGCTTTCTTCCATGAGAACTCCAAAAGTTAAAGCATGCAGTAAATGAGGACACGAGATGCTGAGATGAGCCTGCTGTAAAAGCAAGATAGTACAGAAAGAGTTGCGCGTTTTGGAGTCTTTCAGACTTTAAAGATGGCTGCTTCTTTATTCCAAGCCCTGACCGGGGCTTCTAGCAGGGTGCTCGGTGCTAATGGAACTGCTTACAATCTGCCACATGTGTAAATTTATCACTTTGAGTCATAAAAACCTTCTTATCTGTTTTCTTTTTGTTAGCATGAGGCAGTGGGATTAGTACAAGCACTCCCAGTAATAGAGAATAATTGTTAAAGTCTATATTTTTAGCCACTAATTGCTATTCTATCACAGTTTGTTTGCTTCACTCTTGGATCATCGTTGTTTCGGTGAAAGTGTTCATCGTTTTCTTTCTTTTTTTTGTAAGACTAAATGAATAAATCATGGAATAAATTCACACTGCTCGGTCAGAGGTAATGAGATACGGTGGGATGCATATTAGCATGTGAAGATAATCATCTGTGCGCCTCTGATATCATCCTCTCTGTTGGTTTTCTGCCCAGATACAGAGGAGGCGAATGAGAACGTGGCAGCGCGCCGGCTAAAATCTAAAAAGGTTTTTAATGGCAACGTAATTGGCCTCGTGGTTCTTGTGGTGATTCAGCGTATACACGAGTGACCCTCCAATCAACCCTGCTCACACCAACTGTGGGAAAACCCACTAAGTATGCAGTGTAGTGGTCTTAAAATTTACAAATCTTTAATGATTAACATGCTGCCTCTGCCATTGATCCCACAATATGATCCTGCTGCGCTACTTCACCAACTACTAGTAGTTCTACTGTCATTACACTGTGAGCAGAACCTGGTCTCATGCAAAATCTGTATTAAACTGCACTAAAGGGACCTGGACACCCTTTACTTTATTTAAATCTGGGGTTATTGGAAAAAAAGGAATAATTTTAAGGTCTTAGACTCAGAAACCATCTCATTTGGATTCAGTTTTCAGGCTTTAGAAAATCCAGCCTGTGAGAGGAGACTTTGGTCAGTCACAGGTCTTTTCAGAGTAGATCAGGTGAGTATCAGGGTTGAAGGGAGACGTATTAGGTGAAGGCACCCTAAAATCTGCAGTCGTAGCAGGGAGAAATGATTCACTTCAAAATAGCTCCTCCCAGACTGATGTGCACTGTGAGCTCGGGTCGATTTGTTTTCTTTGTGGAAAGGCTGCGATCAGCTGACCTGATCTTTACTGTTCTTTGTGGATTAAGGTAAATGCTTTCTACAGCACATTAGTGAATGTTACATGAGCATGAGTTAAAAGAGCATCATCAGCTTAAATACAACCTAATGATTGTGACCTCTGACCTGACCTAACAGTAACACCTTACTGAAAGTTTCAGGTCCCAGGCGCCTCAACCTCCACAGGTCACGTGACAGGGTGTGGCAAAGTCTCACTTGGTGGTAAAGACCCATGCATTTTTCTACTCTTTGACTCATATGATGATGTACATGATCAATAGTGGATCAATGACGACCTCCAAAGGGAACGACTCCCACTGGGGTTTAAATACTGGGGTCGCTCCACCTTTTGGCTTTGAAACTGAAGAAGCCTCTTGGATTGAGGTGAAACATCTTCAAAAAGCTTAAAGAAGTCGCCTTTTTTCAGTCTCCTAAGACTACCATGGCCTGGGTGACTGAGAACCTACAGACATGTTGGAGAACCTACACTTACAGACTCCTGAGCTCACTTCTGTTGTTTCCTTTTGCTAGAATTTCTAACCTGAAGCTTTGCAGCCTGGCATCCGTTGACATAGTTTAGAAATAGTAGTTTTATAACGATAGCTCTGAAGTGCAACCATTTTACATCATTAACCCAGAAAGCTCTGCAAACGGAATTTAATTGCAGCCTTTTTAGGTGAAAATATGCATTAAATATTTAGCATTTTTAGAACAGTTAATGTGTCTTAAAATAAGTGTGCCTGCTGGCTTAAACAGTCGGGTTTCCCTCTAACAACCGATCCGGTGAGCTCAGCAGCGATCTGTGCTGGTGCCTGTTTATTCTCCTCTGCTAATCTTTAATTTCTCTTCATACAGTATTACTTTTACTCGTAATCTGTCTTAGTGGCCAAACCGAACAGCTCCAGCTTTGTGACTACTGTAGGCCCTACATGCTGGCGCAAAAGGATGTCAGTGTGTTGCGTTGTAGCATACAATATGTGCGTAATCCATCAAATGAAAGTGAGCCAGTGGAGCCTCACCTTGACATAGAGCTGCTGGAACTCCTCCAGGTTGAGCCGGCCGCTGGGACAGTCCTTCAGGAATCCCTTGTACCACTGCTTCAGCTCGTGTTCATTAAACTCCGTGTTCTTCACCAGATCCTCCATCACTTCAGGGGTCAGCTTGCTGTTCTGTTTCCCCATTTTTCCTGCAAGGCAGGGACAGTGCACAGCATCTTTAAATGACTACGGACCACAAACAAGCACCTCCCCGCGTGAGAATCTGCAGTGCAAGTCTGGAGGGTGTTTTCAGAGGAGTGATTCATCAAGGCAGAAACGAGAGAATTCGTAAAACCTGTGAAAACGCTCACCAAAGGTCCCTCTAAAAATAAGCTTTAAACAAATGGACTGAAGTGGCAGGAATTAGTACAGTTCTGTTCCTACCTCTCAGATAACAGGGTCAGTTTGTCAGACACGCTACTTTTTTTTTGCCTTTGAGCAGCTGCTTGTCCCAGTTTTGTTTGCTTGTTGTTTCATTTTTAGAGGAACACTCCACCTTTGAAATTCCTTTCATCAAAGCGTTTACATTCCAATTCATTAAAAAATATCAACTAAACTTCTCTATATTTAAGAAAATTGTCCCATATATGTATGTAGGTTAGCAGTCTGGGGGAAATAAAATCTAAAGGCTTGTCTATATAGGGCAAGTGGTTTCCATGTCTTTCTTTCAATATGAAAAATCTTGTTTTTAAGACCATTATTTATTAAAATGTTATTTTTCCAGTTAAACCTTTAGCCATTTCCTATTTGAGCCTTTAGCTTTCCTAATGAAACTTTGGCTTTTTGGAAAAGGGACTAATGCTATCTTATGATCCTAAAGTAGTTAACCCGCTGTTACATTTTTTTTTTTAAAAACTCAAGTATGTTTTGGTCTAAAGTCCCTTAATTTCCCCACTACAGCTGTGTGCCACCCAGCTGCCTCTCCATCAAGATGCTTGCATCTGCATAATGCTGATGCTGCCACTTTATGGCCTTGATTAGTGCGTCAACCAGCTCATAATTATCCTAATGTGAAAAAGACGCTTAGAGTTTTGGAACGTTTCTGCTCTCGTTCTCTCCCGAGATGTTTAGAGCATCTTTAGCGCGAGAAGACCGAGGGAGACGCGAGGCAGCAACAGTGTGTCGTGTGGTGCCAGACAGGCTCCCCGTGAGCACCTTCCTCGGTGTGCCGATGCTTCCATTACTTCAATATGCTAGGAAAATTAAAAGAGCTAAATTAATTGTTAAGAAGATCTGATTTTACTGGCAAAGTTTCATTATTGTTGTGTGGCAAAGACGCAGGGAGCAGGGACTGTTTTATAAAAACAGTCCTCTGAGGCTGCCCGCCAAACAGCAGCTGTGGCCGTGAGAAGTTATTAAATTAACATAGTCACTTTCACAGTTGCCAAGTTTGCTTATTGATCATCTATTGGACTTAATTTTGCCACAGCACAGCTCGCTGTTATACCCGGTTGTCATTTTGCCTTAAACGTGGGTGACAGCATCCAGGCAATTTTCCAAAACAGTCACTGCTCGATGAAACATAGCTATGACAGCGAGACGTAAATTGCCCTTCTTCTTTGTAATAATAAGGGGCAGGGGTACCAACATCACCAGGCATTAGCAGTACTGGCTGTGCGGTGATTTGGGTTATGTTTACAAGAACAACAATCACTGAGGGAAAGTTACAGGCTAGATGTTCTCGAGCTTTTTCTGGCCAGCCCTTCAAAAGGTGAAAAAATTCATTAGCAGTATCACAAAACTCTCTTTCGGTATTCATAATCATTAAACTAGGCCTCAGGCATGCAGGATTAGATACTGGTTGGCAAAGAAACTTGAAGACATGTGCAGCAAACTGGAAAAAGAGAAGATTTGCTTCCAAAATGGAAAGGAGGTCTTTGAAGTAACATCATATACTTCTTTGTCACCTGATTCAGTAAGCAGCTGCCAGCAACCTCCCACAACCACTCGCAAACCAGTTGGGGAACACTCGCTTTTCCCTATCCACTGGGAGGTCGCCAACCAGTCTCTACGCCTGTGTGCCTTAGTTTCACCCTGTCTCCATCCCACCTGCAGTGAATCTTTTCTGCAGCAGTGTCTCAACAGCCACTGCAGTTTCTGAAGTCTTGCTGCTCGCTCACTGACTCACTGAACAGAACAGAGGCACAGCGAGGCCTTCGTGTCATGAAGCAGTACTCTTCACAGAAATAAAGTCAATAAAAGGATATGAAAGGTGCTACGTTGGCAGCAAGGAGGTGAATTGAAGCGTAACAGCTGTGATTCAGAGGGATGTCGGGCCCCAAAGCTGAGATGGTGCATATTTTGACATTAAAAAAAATTACATCTGACTCCCAAAATTGAAAAATATCTAACCAATGACGTCCTGACCACAGGACTTCCCTTTATGTCAAACTTGGGATGCATCTGAGAGGGACCGAGTTCAAAATAGGGTCTGTATTCTTTTATTATGATAAAGAGCTGCGCATATCTTTTTTTACGAGCTCCAAATCAGAGGTCAAACTATTTTGGAAAGTTGTGAAATGATAGGGAAGGTGTGTGTGGAAAGAACAGTGGAAAGAGTGACACATCACATCAGATCAGAAAAGTTATTCTTAGCAAATAGAAAAAAAGAAAAATGTAATAGTTCTTCATTTCATGAAGACCTTGTGAAGTGCCTTTTCAGGCAGCTCAGACACTCCCTGGACCATAATCTGGGAACCATTTGTCTAAGAGAGATAAATATACTTTGCCCTGAAAGCCAATTTCAAAAAGTTTTTTCGAGCCCAGCTCAGCATGACCCAAGTTCACAGAGACCGTTTGATTAATGTACCAAACGGAAATTTGAGTTATGCAATGATGAAGTGTGATTCCACATTGTCTGCAAGCTACATGGAAATTTCAATACATACATTAACTCATAATGAATTAAAGTGCTGCAGGTACACGATGACAAAGGCTGCACTGAATATATGAAAGAAGTTATTTTGATACCAGTGAACAAAAATCCAATTAAATCACAATCCCATTACATTCTAACTAAAACTGGCATGAACGTTGGAGCAGAGAGGAGTGAAGTAAGAAGCAAACAAAGATGGAGGGTTGTTCCAAACTCGCAGAAGGCCGAACCCGAACAGTTGGGGTGTTGACTACAGGTGTAAGCAAGCTCGATCCACATGCAGCTATTAGTGTGTCTCATTTCAGATGCTTTTGTTAGCACACTTTGATTTAAGCTGCGTCCACACGGGAAACAATTTTCAGCAACGTCATGATGAGAGACCGTTGAAAGTCAATGACAGTCAATGACTTCAAGTGACTATGGGCAAAAAAAAGAAAGAAAAAAATCTGGCAATGCAAACTTCTCTCAGCTTTGAAGCAAGCGATTGAAGCGACTGCCAATGAGAGTGTAGGATACTTTTGACTGACATATGACAGGGAAGTAAAGTAGTGAAATTATTCTACAGTGAACACGACAATTTAACACGCATTAACGCTATAAAAAGCAACCACATGTACGTTGTATGGTTTGGCCTGCAATGGATAAGCAAAACTGTTAGCTAGCTTAGCACTAGTAACATCTTTGATACCGATTTGGTATCCTGATACTACTGGCTGAAAGTCTTGCGTGCTATGTATCCAAGATGAAGCACTGATCGTGTAAAAGCATTCTACACTAAATAACTTTTATGTGTCTACTCGTACAAGTAAATAAAAACTACATATCACAAATGTTAGGGAAATGTTTACGGCCGATATATTGGATTTTTAAATGACCAAATATCAGTATCGGTCTTAAAGGTCTGATATCAGTCAGACTCTAAGCTGTCTAACACGCATCCACTCAAAATAGTTTGAGTAAGAAAGTATGTAATTTGAGGCACAGTAAATGGGTATGTTCCCTAATTTAAAAAAGAAAAGGTGTCTTATGCTTGAGTAAATTAAGCTACTTACTGAAAAAAAACCCAGATCTCTGAAGAAGGGGGGACGGAGGACTTTGAAGCTGTCTCACAGCATTGTTGCATGTCATCAGTGTGCCCATAATTTGTTTTAAAAGTCAACTTAATCAGCTGTATTAATACAAACCAGGAAATGATCAAAATCCACTCAGATACAGTGACTATCATTGGAGCTAATCATTTGCTGAGCTCAGAACCTTTAATCCATTGATCCATGCTGTCCTCAGCCCCAGACTGATAGGCCTGTTAGTACCATGAAGTGTATGTGAGGACATACTCTCTTGTACTTATAACAGTGATTATCGAATCTGAAACTTCAAAAGGGTTCCAAAAAAAAAAAGAAAAAGGACAGAAGGGTTTGAAGAGCACAGAAAAGCAGCCTTGTTTTATTGCGACCTGCTGGGCTTCCTAATTGCTTTCATTTGCTTCTGTAAAAGAGAGGACGCTGTACAATCTCCTCATTCATAACTCGCCCTCTGATCCTTCAACTGTGGTTTCAATGTGAGAATCAACTCAACGGGCTTTCAGACATTTTCAGCAGCAACTCTAATTACTCAGCAGCGGCTCAACTAAAGAGCTGCTGAATTGTGCAGTTTGATTTTATTTTTTTACCTCAGATAAGAAAAAAACACCAACAGCACTAACTGATGTAGCGCTCAGGTTAAATATTCCTGATGTGTGAAAAATAATACTAATATTTATAAAAGAGACAAAATGTTAACAGACCACAGCTTGATAAAGTTGACATAGATATTTGATTTTAAATATTAACATGTAAAAATCTGAAATATATATTTGATTTGAGTTTTAAGTACTCACCCCAGTCTTAGCTGCTCTCTTATTGCTGCATAGTCTCTAATATATACAGTATATATATTCTTTTACAAAGAAGAGTGCTCATATTGATTGTTAAAAAGTTGTATAAGTGATCAATAATTGCTAAGGCTCCAAACTTCTCTAAGACTGCTTCATTTCAGACAGTTTTTTCTACTCTTGGTCATTGAGAGCAAGTCAGTCCATATTAAGGATATCAGAATCAGAAGCCTTTAGTGTTTGGTGCAATAAATATCCTTAATATGGTCATCATAAAGGCAACAGCTTTAACTGTGAACACAGAAGCCCCGCCCACCTACTGTTACACTTTCTGGAGCTGGAAACAAGCACCCGTTAAGGCAACTAACCACGCAAAGACTTGACAGACTGCTGAGATAATAAAACACTGCAGCCATTCTGGGAATGACATTATGGGTTAAATGATAATGAAATGAACTGCAAACTAGCTCTTCCCTGTAATCTGTAGCATCAATTTACCAAAAAAACTCAGTGCTGCAGTGTAACTGAGGAGCCAGCGCGCTCTGACAGCAAGTTGCTAACACTTCTGTTACAAGATGGGCTGAGGCGGGAGGTGGCAGCTGCTGCAGGAGACTGATGTGAGCAGAAGTCGGTCTCGCTCCACCATCATGTCACTGCATTCGTGTGTGGGCAAGTGTGCATGCGCAAGATTGTGTGATAGAAAGACAAAATAAATGCATTTGTATTTATGCAACATGCATGCATGTGCATAAATACATGAGCATGGCTGTCACAGATGATTATAGTGCACTTTGCATCCCAGAGATAATGGAACAACATTTCAAAGGCCCTGAGCACAACAAGAGTGAGCTTCAGCACATGTGACGCTGCGGCAGCGCACGCTACTCGTCAAACCTCTGAGGATTTATCAATATTTGATAAAAGGCACAAACAACTTACGTGCCACTTAATGTTAATTCTCTTCTGAAACACTCACAATGTGCTTGCAGTAGTGCACATTGCATCATAATGCGAGTATTACTCTTGCCAGTCATTCAGCAAGCAGCAGAGCTGAATCTGCATCTGCAGTGTGCCAGTGTGCTGCTAGTGGGCCAGCTTTACATCGCCATGTGAGCCATTCGTCCATACTGTGCTGCAGCTGAGCCTTTGGCAGGGTGCGCAGCATTCATGGTTCTTGAGTCATAGCTTTCGGTACAGCAGAAAAAAACAAAAACATGTAGGTCTAAGTGGGCATAATTTTTACTGTACGAGTTAAAGACACTCAAATGCTCTTCACAAAGTGGTGCCGCGTTTCTTTCCTGAAACACCAGTGACATCACAGACGTCTTGTTTGTAAAAACATTATGGGAACTGTCACTGGGCACGGGCGACCCGGGTGCTGTGAGGGAAGAAGTCATGATTCTGGTTGACAAAAAGGACCATTTAAAGCTCGAGTTAACACATGCATTTAATAACCCAGTATATACTGGGTTTGCCACATTGTTTTTTAGGATTTTCCTTCTATGAACGCCAAGCGTGTTGACACTTTCTCTGTCACGCTGAATTGAGAAAATGTCAAACCAAACACACTGTCACACCCCTCACTTGGCTTTAAAAATGAATACAATGTTTATACAATAAAATGGACTTCATTTTACACCTCAGAAAAGGATTTCTCTTGAGTCACACATCATCTTAATACCTCCCACCCATCTCACTTTATATAAAACCTGCAACCGTACAACCTTTGAAGTGACGCAGGAGGCAACACGGCAATTTCAAAAGGTAATCGTCCTACATGGTTTTTAATAGATTTTTTCTGAGACCTTTAATTTACGTCTGCAGCAATTGATTTGAGTGACGTATTTATTGGCTGTATCAAACCAACCCACATGGTCGAAATATCTGAAAATATTTGACTCCCATACTTGTCGTTCTCGTTCGACACCTCCACTAGCTGTCACTTTTCTGAGCTGCCTACGAGCCCTGTCACTCGCTGTCATCTGCCCCATTGACGTTTACTGAATCGCGAGGAATGGAATAAAAAGTATCTTTTACATGACAGAAGCTGCTCGGCTAACAAATGCAGTAATCACTGAATTCATCCGCAGTCACCAGCTTACCTTGCTACACTGTCACTACAGCGGATAGGGAGCGCTCTGAAACAAATAGGATAAATGCAAATTAAGTAATAAGGGTGTGATTGGAGACAAATACAGGGACATGACACTGATGGCTCTTAATTTTATGCATTTTGCAGCAGTTACAGAACTCTGCGTAGGGGGTGGGCAGCAACAACCAACCCCCCCCCCCCCCCCCCCAAAACAAAAAAAGAACAAAACAACAAAACAGACAGCTGGTGCATCATCAACCAGTTATTTGTTTAAGCAACAGAGTTGAGTGAGGCTGAGTCTGGGACAAGGGGTCACTCTGCAGTGTGATGCAGAGCGCCATGCTGACTCCGAACCTGAGTCATAGCCCTTTGTCTCATAGTCCACTGTGGTTTCAACAGATAATAATTACACATCACGTAATTACCCATCAGCATAGAGCACACAGGTATGGTCTGACACAACAGATCTGCTCCTGAGCCAGGCAGTGTGCTATTACATAACACCATCCCTTTACCATCATTTGCCTGCAACAGGGGGATGACCTTGAGAAGCAGGCAGAGTGCCGGCTAAGACAAGCAATGATAGAAACAAAGCCATCTGAGGCTTTAATTTAGGCAAATGTTGCAGGAGAGATTAATGTGTGTGGGTGCGTGTGTGGAAGAGGTGGGGGTGCAAAAATGATTGGATTGGGCCGTTGGATATGATGTCCTCATGCGAGATGGATTTACAAAAAAAAAAAAAAAAAAAAAAAAGGGCCCCCCCCCAAGGGAGAACGGCGGAGAAGA
>VOQJ01040526.1:2506-14380 GCA_015052665.1 Apistogramma diplotaenia | reverse complement strand
GGGGGGGTGGGGAAGAGGGGGGGGGAAAAAAATCATTGGATTGGGCCGTTGAAAAAGATGTCCTCATGGGAGAAGGATTAAAAAAAAAAAAAACAAAAAAAAAAACAGGAGCTTCCCACTGAGGGTGATGGGAGTTGAGGACACACACCACACCCCCGTCTTCGTCTTGCGCACACACACCCTCGCAACATCAGCACCAGTGACAAACTACTGCACATCACACCACACCGTGCCATGTCATACCAGCCCACCCCACGCAAGTCACAAGTACAATCGTCAAAATTCACACAGGCGCCACTGTTGCACAGAGCAGCCTCGTTCTTCTCACTTTTGTTGTTAAATCCAAACAGCCTTATGTGTGTGCAGCCCGTGCGCGCGCGTAGGCAGCAAGAGTAAACCCAGGTAAGAAAAAACATGTTTATCTAATGCGTGCAAAACGATGTGATCATGGCTGTGGAGGCAGCACTGATATATACATATATCATGTGTCCTTATTGTCATTTGTCTCTCATTAATATGGACTTCAAACACCAAAAAAAAAAAATCGATAAATGAGCCTTATGAAGCCTAAAGGATGACGCACTGATTTGCACCACGGTGATATACATATACACATATATAAAACGAGACGATCCCGAGCAGTACAATAACAAGATTTTCATGCATTTGTGAACATATTACGCAAAGCATTCATCCTACCTTATGAGAATGTGAAGTCAACGAGCGTGGAGTCCTGTCTGGGGTCTGGAGTGGTCAAAAAAAACAAAAAAAAAACAACCTGCGATGACGGGGAAAAAAAGCAAGAAATGCTCTTCTGTCGAGCTTAAGATTAGCTGTGCCTTTAGGGCTGGTCGCTTTAATTTATTTTAGTTTTACTCAGGGGAAAAGTCAGGCTTTTACAGAGAGAAAGCTGTGCAGGTCCGTAGGATGATGCTGCGCAACACAAACTGCTGCTCATGTGCAGAGAGGAGGAGGCAGATACTGAGAGAGCGCAGTGTGCTCCCCCTCTCTCCGCTCTCAGCGTGTGGCTGTGCGCTCTGGGATCACCAATAAAGGCAACAAGAAGCAGATAAACACCGACGTCTGTATCCCCAATAATATGTCTTAAGTAATACAAAACTTTCTGCGCAGACTTGGAGAAATAGACCGAGTGTTTGTCAGTGTTACAGACCACCGGGAAATCCTGTTTGCTGTCTTGTTTGTGTAGCTAAGCTGGTTATTATTTAGTAATCAGCTCTTAGTTTGGCGCCAAATGCGGGATAGGAGCAACGTTTATTAGCCAGCTGATGTAAGCAGACCGGGCTTAATACTAAAGCAGTGACGAAAAGGTTTCTTATAGTAAGTAAATCATTTAGGAAAATTCTTAACTAACAACATATAGGCAGTAAATAATAAGTATGGGTGAAAGTGTAAAAAAAAGTCAGTTTATTTTCAGCTGTACAGTACAGCTAATTTAACTAGCTAGCTAGCTTTCCTTAAGTTAATATTACCCTTATAAAGCAGTTATGCCTGATATACTGCAAAAATCAAGTCACAGGGACATGAAGTACTTTAAACAGTAATTTAGGCATCTCTGAAAAGGCAGGCAGTTTGTGTAAACTGTTTATGGCAAATAAAGTGCAAATAAAGGCTAACCGCTAGCAAACCTAACTTTCTACCTTTGCTAGCTAAAGCAGGCAAAAACATTACAGTAGTAGCATGGGGGCACTGGGCAGATAAAATCAAAAAGTTTCTGCTAATGAGATCCTGTATGCTGTTGTGAGAATTTCCATAGCGTTTAACGTATGTGAATGTGACATAATTCTTCAACTCAATTATAAATATAAGTTTTTATGGGTCATGGCAGTGGTGTGATATGTATAATTAACATCCGCACATATATTCTTAATTTTCTTAGATAAACTAACCTTTATGGTTGTTTTTCACTTTTCTACTCAGTTGTTGACACTTAAAACTATAGGAATAAAAGTACTGGACCACTTAAAAATTATACCTGCAGGAGCTGCTCATGTCGTGAAGCTCCCGACATCGATGTTCATGCTCAAGGAGGTTGGGAACACTTACTGAGACAGCAGACTTTTACCCGCTATGCACCTCAGTGCTTGGTGACCCCACTTCGTGTGCCATTTCGTGGCTGAGCTGGTGTGGTTTAAATGCTTCCACTTTGTAATAGCACCTCTTACAGTTGGTCATGGAATATCTAGATGGGCAAAAATTTCACAAACTGGCTTCTTCAGGACATGCCAGGCACACTTGTCTTAAAATAATTTCTTTTAATATATAAATGAGCAATGGCAGCTGTTGGACATGTTAGAGGAGGAAAAGCACAACCACAAATCACAAATGCTGACTGACCTCCACTAGGCTGTTTCAGTTTTAGGTTACAGGGTCATGGCTCAGTGGGATACTAAGGGACCTGTTTAAAAGCTACTGCTAAACCTTGTTTATCTGTTATTTGACTTGTCAACGTGTCTCCTAAGAAGGAGTCTTATTGTGTTCATTGTAAACAAAGCTGGCACTGTCAGAAACCACATCAGTATTTGATTGGATGTCAAAGTAGGGCAGCAACAGAACTGTGACAGTGCTTTAGTGTTACCCCTGTGTGCTGTGCAGTGAATTTGGATCATCATGTATTACAGGCACTTCTAGAATAAGACATCATAACACTATATTTTCTTTTGTTTCTTTAAAGGATTGGTACAGGATTACTTCCATGTGATTGAAATCACAAGGTGAGATACTGCAGCTTCATGGACATACGAATATGCACTCTAGTGCATGCTGAAGTAGATCACTATCTGCCGACATTTTGATCACTATTTTGAATGAGGAATCTAACCTTTCTCTAATGCAGGCTGGTTTTTTCCCCAAAATGTTATCTGCTTTGTATTCGCAACATTCTAGACGTGGTTGCTTTTTTGATGAGTAACACTGATTTGAGCAGTGTGGCTTTTGGACGCAGAACTCACACACTGTGTGTTTCTTTTTCAGGTGTTGCGATTAACCTAAAACATGAATAAAATCACACAAGACGATGACATCTCACAAACAGAAAGAGAGCTTACTTCACCGCCCTCCCCAAAACGACCTCGAGTGGACTGTACAGTGATGAATGATCACAGTGGGTTAAGCAGGTTTGACTTTCCAGAGCGTTTGACATTTAGGAAAAGTAGTAGCTCCCCATCAACAAGTACCTTGGGGGGAAATGAAGGCCAGATTAGCACCGCTGAATGTTTGGAAGATGAAAAATCTCAGGAGCAACCACAAGACACTAAGTTTAATGTCACTCCTACTACTGAGCTGACTTTGTCCAATAAGTGTACACACATGGGATCCTCTGAAGTGTGTGCTGTTCCTGCTGAGAGCTACCTACTCCTTCTGGGGAGAGAGGAGCAGTCTCTAGTTACTGAACTAGACAATCTCAGCTTTTACCAGTCAGATGATACAAATGGGTCTTTAGGAGAGTCTGACACTTTAGCCAGTGCTAGCACATCCAGTCAGTCTGATGGCAGACTACTGGGGGCATCCCTTAGAGATGAAATCCCTGGTGGTTGCAGTCCTTCCACTGGAAATGAAAAAGATGGAAGACAGGTGCAAGAAAATGCCAGTGAAATGCAGACAGTAAACCTGACTTCAAGAACTGAGGAGGTCATATGTCAGCCTAATTGTACTTACAAAGAAACAGTCTGTGACATAGGTTTCTGTAATACAAGGAGCCAATTTGCTGAAGATGTAGAGACTAATCAGAAGAGGGCGGAATCAGAATTTAATGAGAATATTGTTTTCACCAAGGAAGAGGGTAAGATATCTGCCAGTGATTATGCAGATTCTAAACTGCTCTACTCAAACCCTGCAGAAGACGCCTCTGGGAACTTGGAAGAAGTTGGAAAAAAGGAGACAAATGACTTAGAATTAGAATCCCAGAAGAATGAAAATGTTTCTGTCTGTGGTGCAGAAACAAAAGCCCAAGTTAATGACAATGACATGTGTGAAGCCCTCACCCCTACTGCTGGTGAACGCAGCGAAAGATCAATTCTCCCGCATGATGCGGCACTAGAAAGAAATGTTGCAGTTGAGAATATGAATCTCAAAGTTGATGACCTCTGTGAGGCAAACAGAGAGGATGGTGCTCGCAAGATAATAGCAAAAGCTTGCAGTGAAACGGCCAATCACACAACAGAGACTACAATGCCAGCTGGAATCAGCCAAGAGCCAGCTGAAGGAGATAATGATGACGGCCCTTTCGGTGTAATTGGCCCTGCAATCTGTAGTGAAACTGACAGGGAAGCTGAGGAAAACTGTTGTAACTCAGCAAGCGCTGCAGGTGCCAGATTATCTCCAGCAGTAGAAGTCTGTGAGATGGAAACGCCTCTTCCACTCTGTTCCAACATGAGGCCATCGCAAAAGGTTTCATCTCCTGAACAGGCAGAGGATTTTATTTATCAAAGCAGGACATGGCATCAGGAAGGTGAAAACGATGACTTCTGCCAGCCAAGACCACAGTCTTACTCCATCACTTCAAATGCAGCACACGACAAGACTTTCAATGAAGGCATCTGTCACTGGAAATCCAGTTCCAGCGGGAGGCCCACAAAGCCTCTCCCTCCTGGGGATGATGAAAACCAGGAAAGCCATGGTTCCATGGGACATGAGCTGAGAGAGCAGAGTCGGTCCAGCTGTTTTTCTGTGAGGCTAGACCACCTGGAGATGCAAGAGCTTAAACATTCACAGGGAGAAATTGACAGCGTGAACGCAAGAGCTCAGATAAAAGAAGGAGAAGAAATTGTAAGTTTTGTGGAAGAATTGGAAAGTGACGAACATGTGAACCTAAAGAAAACAGTAGAGTTAGAAGAAAAACCTATGCTAAAGAATGAACAACACAAAGATGACACAACTGAAGTACCTACTTGTGATTGCAATACTGGCTGGACCGATTGTGAAACACGTGAACGGGACAGCGAATTACAACTTACTGAAGGCGAACAAGGAAACAAGCTTGACGGTTTGTCTGACCGACCATTCAGTGCTGATATTTCCATGGCAGATGCGGAGGAGGAGGAAAGAAAAGATGTGACAAAAGTGGGAGACAAAATGAAAACTGATGGGCCTGAAAAATCGGAAATACTGGTACAATCTGTGGATTATGTTCAGCAGCAAAATGAACACAAGGCAGATATGACTGAAGTGTCGCCTGGTGAAGGCACTGGTGAATGGAGAGACTGGAGAAAATCGCCCTCGGGCAGTGAAGATGACCAAGAACACAAGCTTAGTTGTTTCTCTGATGGCCAAGACGAAGCTGAAAATAAAGCTGACTTTTTGGCCTTCAGTTTTTCTTCGACAAGTGATGCAGTTGTACCATGTCAGGGCAATTTAAGCCATTCACACGAGGCTCACAATAATCCCACTGCCCTAAACTGCAGTGACAGATTTTCCCCATTGCCATCTGCTTTCACTCTCTGCAACCGAGTGCTGGAGGGGTTTGACACTTTCGAAAAGATCCAACTCTCACCAGATGATGATGATGCCGCTGGTGTGGGTAACATCCCTGTCCTCATCAGCTTGCCCGGGCAGCTGCCGCACACACCCGAGCGACTGCTATACCACTTTACGTCAGTGGCAGAGAGTGACATGCTTGAGGAGACACAAGAAGAGGAGAAAGAGGAGGCGGCGGTGGAACGATCCGAGTGTCACACTGAGAATATGCCAAACGGGTTTCTTAGCAGTCATCCCGCTTGTAATGAAGTCCCAAACTTTATCTCAGCAGCAGATGCCGTTGCTCTCGAATGGCCCGAGCGACAGCCTAACTGTGAACCAGTCCATGAGTCCTCTGAGCACATTCAGGATGAATTAAACCCAGAGTCAGTGCCTTCCACCGAGAGCCACAGCTCTGCCTCTGGTGCGAACGGCTGTGCTGAGTTTGAAATGAAAAAACAGTTCGACTTGGTCTTGAAAGAGCTGAATTTATTTTTTGAGATCAGCAGAAACGATTATGAAAGCAACTGTGGACCAAACTCGATCTCACCTGATCAGTGGTCTGACAAAACGAAATCCTCAGAGGGCAACACTTCAGAATACCCAGAACACCTCAGCAACCCTGTGGGATGCCACAGAGACACACCGTCAGGTAGGTGTACATAAAATTATTGATAATAAACATTATCAATACCAGTAGCGCTCTCTTCACTTCCTCTACATATGCAACATTCATAATGAGTGTTAATAGGCCAACACAATTATGTGTGAAAAAGTTTCTCTTGAAGTCCCAGATTGAAGCTGAGAAAGATCAACCAACAACTGAAAAGAAACAGTGTCAGTCTACCTAAACAACTCTATAATGAGAATCTGGTGTTAAGCCTCCAGAAGCACAGCACCACCTCGGACAGCCTAAGAATAACGTCTTTTGGCTCTGCCTTAGAGAATAGTGTTCGCCAAGAGAGGTCTGATTTTATAGGACTCACAGCAGCCCTTGAAACAGCCCTGCTGCTCACTTGATTTATGACCTCAGTAAACACTTTCCTCATGAGTTTACAATAGTTAATGTGTGTTTCTAATTTTGTAAATTGTGGTGTAATTTAAACGATAAAGCAGGGTATGGTTTATGAGCATGCAGTGTCTCTGGGTTCTCAGTCCAGCTGAATACTCAGGTTCAAACAATGAGGGTGGCAGTGGTCAGAAATGCTGAACTTAACTGTGGTGCACAGACCAGCATGTATACAGTACATAATCTATGTACTTCATTCAGTAAGTTATCATATTTCTTTGAATTTCCAAATACTGAAAATGTAAAGTATCCTCTGACATTTTTGAACAAATAAACACACATGCATTCAGTATATGATTAATACCACAGTTGCTTATTTTTGGATGTCCTAATAATCCTGCCAGCAAATCATAGAGGACCAAACACTGCTCTTTGTTCTGATTTTGACTCCTCCTGTTCATTTTTATAGATGATGCTGATGAAGACCACAGCCTGGACACATGCGTAGGCGATCCTGTGGTTTTTCGGGCTGCTGTCAGCAGTGATGGCGAGCAGGAAGTCCCTCTTAGCAGACAGGAAGCAGCCATGGAAAGTGCAGAGAAACAGAGAGGTTCGCAGCTTCTTTAATTCAATATTTGTAGCCACAGTTACAAAACATAAACAACAAAGCTGGATATATGCATGAAGAAAAGGCGCCATGTATCAACAAAGCGTCTCAGTGATTAGCATAAATGACACGGCTGAAAACTTCAGAAGCGAAAAGAAAAAAGCTTGAAGAACATTTCATGTGAGTTGTTTAATTAGAGTTAACCGCTCTTTTATTCCATTGTTTCCAGCGTCGCTCGGTTAACGCTGTTTTTACAGAGCAGCGGGTGATTAAAAGGTCAGCTAGGTTAATTCACTGAGGAAATATAATTACTTTTATTGATTTGTCGTTTCAACCTGCCACAGCGTACTCTCATTAATATTCCTTCCCCTTCCACAATAAGCTGCAGTGCAACGATAACACACTCCATGAATGCAAAAACATGGTCTAAAGGGGTAAACAGAGCAACAAATACAGTAGGACAGAATTAGCGAGTCCTTCTTCTCTCACTGTCAATGTGTTGCTTTCAGAGCCCCAGGAGATGGAGCAACAAGGGTTTCCTTCCTTCATGTGTTTGCCTCTTTTGGAACAACTGAGTCACAGTGAGTATTATATTATAGAGGATATATACTTAAAAACAGTTCATTGATAAAAAGCGGGTTCTTTTTTGGGGAGGAGTCTTATCTTCTCAGGATTTAGAAAAGAAATAACACTTGAAAATCCTTTGAAAGATTCCTGACCTGCCTCCAGATTGGCTGGTGGGCAGTAGATCAGTCAATAATGTTTTAGACTAATTGCTTCTCCATGTTGTGGCATTAAAAATGTCAGAAAGAGACAGATGAACACAATAAGTAGTCAGAGTAACACTTTGTCTGATTCATCCAGTCTCACCTTTTCCTCCCCCCTTTCCCTACTGGTTTTCACTGCATTATGAACCCAAGTGTTTGTGCTGGGAATAAAGTGGGCTTGCCTCTGAATATTTAACAGGAGAGCCATCTAACCACCTGCCTTTCTGAAGATGCAGTGTGTTCACCTTGTCAGTGTGGGGAACACAATAAGTCTAAGAACAGTGCTACTCTGTCAGCAATATTGACAAACATTATGTTAATCTTTGCAGCTTCAGTATAAAGCAAGAGTGCTGCAAAGACCATGTGTCACCTGCTCAAAGGCTTGTCACCAAGTATATTCATGCATATGAAAGTCTCATGGTTAAAGAATTGAGACCCCAAAATGCAGATTTTTGCAGACTTTATTTACAAGGCAGAGCAGAACTAAGCACAAGGACGAGGTGTGGAGAGGAACAAGGGCCAGGCAACCAGGGAGAGTCTGTGGGGCAGAGAACAGGGAAATAGTGAGGTTGGTGTTAATGGAAATAACAGTCAGAACAGTCCTTAGTTGTATCCAGTTAGGTGGGAGTGTTAGTGGGTTTACCAGTGATCCAGCTGGGTGTTGTTGCAGGCTGGAAGGCAGGCTGTAACCCTCAGGGCAGGCAGATAGTGAGTATCCAAGGTGGTGGCTGTGTGGAGTAGCTTCGAGGTGTAACAAGGGCAAGCCAACAAAGTGCTGGGTTAAGAGAAAATAGAAAAAGCAGTGTAATCACAGGTTAAATACCAAGTCCTAGGTACTGCTGGTGAGCTGTGCTACCACAATAGAAGGTGAGCAGTCTGATGAAGAGTCCCCACCACAGCCAGTCCTAAATACCCCACAAATAATCCAGTCAAAAGGTGACAGGTGTGGATGACCAGCCCATAAAGGGAGGCTGCTTCAAGAGCATGCAGCCTGCCCATCAGCCCACCTAAAAACAAAGACAAAGCCAAAACACAAACAATCCCATCCAGCCCACAACATGACAGAAAATAAGAGATTAAGCGTTGAGCTTAGTATTCAATATTTACAAATAGATTTTTACAGTAAATAACGGTTGTTCCATGTGGAATAAGATTTGTTGGGAAAACACATTTGTGGGCTGAGCAGCAGAGTTGAGTATGTGGGTTGTGCCCATGAAACAACTAGCCAAATCTTCTCTGCTAATGCTAAACAGCTTATACTGCTATTGACTCTTGTTTGGTGTCGTTTATTGGGTTTGATGATTGAAATCTGAAGAAACAAGACATATTGTCAGCACCTGGGATACCAGAAGCTCTAAAGAGGACAATTAAACAAGTTAGGGCTGGATCAAGTGACGATAAATCATCATTTAGTTATGCTGCAGTAGGCCTAGGCTGCTGGGAGGGTTCCCATGATGAGTATTTTTTTTCTTTCACTTCTTTTTACTCTGTTTATGCCCCACTCTGCATTGAATCATTAGTTATTATTAATATCTGACTCTCCTCCAAGGTGTGACTTATGTCCTGTGTCTCTCCCCTGACCCCCAACTGGTTGTGTCAGGTGACCGCCCCTCCCTGAGCCTGGTTCTGCCCGAGTTTTCTTCCTGTTTAAAGGGAGTTTTTCCTTCCCACTATCACCAACTGCTCTCTCACAGAGGGTCATTTGGTTTGTTGTGGTTTTCTCTGTATTATTGGAGGGTCTTTACCTTACAATAAAAGCGCATTATGATATATTTTTATTGTCAATTATTATTTCTAGTGCCAGCTAGCGTAGACAGCAGACTCTAAATATCCAGTCAACTAGTTGCACACATCTTTGCTCTAGACAAGAAACCCTCTGGAGAAGCAGTTGAATGATAGTTGAAGCCACAGTGAAATAGGAAAGAGCAGAACTAGCTAGTTAGGAGTGACTGAACTTTCAAAAAAAGAGAGCAGATCATTTACTAGTGAAGTGATTGCATATGGTTTTAATCTCTTTGACAAAAAGAGTCCAGAAATATACCCGAAAATCTACATGTGAGAGACTGTGAGAGAGTTTTTATATGCTGTTCTATCTGCAGATCCACCTGAGCAGCCCAGGAGACTGGAGCCTCTGAAAACATGCGCACGACCAATCCGGGTTGGACTTTCAAAGAGAGCCAAGACCAAACAGCTGCACCGCCCCCACCCCTATAAATGAACTGTGGACATGCAATCAAGGGGACGTGTGTGAGTACAAGTGACCTTGTTTTATGATGAAGTGTTCAAGAACCGAAGTGTCATTTTCAGATTTACACCGTTCCTTTTTTCTGCTTTTAGGCACTGTTGGTTTTTCCTGAATTGTTATGGTTTCCATGAATTTTAACGACCCCCTTATCAAAAGATGGTTCGTTCCAAAAAGGTCCTTTCATTTCATTTACATTCCTTCATAAAAGCATCAATCAGTGAGCAGCCCCTGAGCAGCTCACTGCTCACTTATCTACATTTTCCCAGCTGGAAAATGCTGAGGTTTTAATACACATTTTTCAGATATGCAAGACCTTTGTATTTTTATGTAGATTTGTTACATATAATTGGCCCTGAAATGTTGTACTGTTAATGTGTTGATACAGTATGCTGAGCATTGTTGTTCTTGAGCAGTTCTTCTGGAGTTTATCTGCAGTTCAATATTAAAGCGGCCTTATTTATTAAATATGTTTCTAATGTATATGCTATGCATGGCTGTATCTGTTGGAAAACACTGTGTTCACACAGTGTTACTTATTCTTAATGTTCTATCATTAAGTGGCAATTTCCTGCAGTGTTATTAAAAAAAGTTCTTTATTGGATTTTATTGTTTTTTACTGCAAACATTACATTATTTTCATTTGATTTTTCTCAACAAATTGACAAGCTCATTGTCCTCAAACATCGTTCAAACTACTGGAGCGCAGCAGTGAATATTAATGAAATGACTGCAAATGAATTAAAATTCTGATACTGTTAAAGAAATCTGGCTTTCAGATTGAACGGGTAAAGAGCTACTGCATTGATTTGACCTCTGAGCCAGCAGTCTGGTTCTGCTGGCTGCAGGCAGTGGAAGTGACACTTCAATTCAAGTTAAACCAACAGTATCAAAAGTGCTCTTAAGGTTTGTTTACCTGCATCCACACTTCCTCATATGTGAAGTGAATGGGATTGTTTTTATTCTCAACTCAGACACTTTTTTTGGAAACATTGAAGGAGTGCTTGGCAACTTGACTGCACCTATTTAAAGTCATGGCATTATGAGAGCTTACTTTTCCATTTTGTGACCTATTTATTAAAGCGTGATTCCCTACGACAGACTTTAATACAGATTATCGAAGGCTGCGTTTGCCAGGCTCGTACTTGCTGAACCTAATTTGGTTCATTGCCTGAAAGTTCCCTTCAGAAAGGAAACAAATGAAAAAGTACAAATTATGTGACATATTTCATTTTGTCGGGAGTAATCAGGACATTTCTCTTAAAATTAGCTCCAACTGTTCCTTTCAGTGTTAGCTGGCGTCCCCTCGGTGTATTTGTCACTGAACACTGTTGTATTCCTGTTTTCTGGGAGATTTTGGAACAAGATATTTTATTCCATGTTCCTCACAACTTTTTCTTCATTTTGTTTCAATGAGCAAGGTGCCTCAGCTGGCAGACAGGCAAGTACAAATCAAAAAGAAACAATGCCACGGTGCGGCTTTCCAAAAATAATTGGATTCAGGCGCCACACATTCAATCTGCCTTTTTAATCACGCACAGTCTGTGAGGGCTGTGGGTGTTGAATTAGATTTCACTCCTTTATTTTTGCTTGTTGGTAATGATTTTGTCAGTGCTAGTAGCGTCTGAGCGGTATTTGCCCAGTTTGTTTGCTGATTTATTGCCGACCCTAATCTTCTCATGGATATGGATCACACACACACACACACACACATATACACATATATATAGCTCACTTTTGTTTAATAACACCCCTCTTTTTTTCTACCACACACACA